>JAZHYW010028062.1:0-110263 GCA_037355805.1 Ixodes ricinus | reverse complement strand
GCGCGGATGGCAGACGGACTCTAACTTCTTGCCGGTGCTACTTTCAGGTTGGTCTTTCATTTAACTTCTTAACTATCTAGCGCCTCGTTTTAGTATTGCCGACGCTGCTGCTGCTGCCAAACGCTGCATTTTCTTTTATGTGTCTGTGCGTATAGTTATTGCTTTGTCTTGGAGGATGTCGGACAACGATGACGGTTTGTGTTCAAGATGTGACAAAGTGTTTGACGATGATGAAAACGCGTTGTCTTGCTCCGAATGTGGGTGTGTTTACCACCTTGGCGACTGCTCTGGTGTGTCCGAGTCGACTTTCAAATCAAAAGGAGACAGTTACAAGAAGGCTTGGCGGTGTTACAATTGTAAACCGGGCAAATCGAAGGGGAGCCAAGTGAGTAAACCCAAATCGGAGCTTGACGTTGCAAGCCTGCTTGCGGACATAAACCGTAAGCTAGACAGCTTGGCGCCTCTAAAAAGACGATAGACAGCATTGAGAAAAAAGTCCAGGAGGTTAGCGATAAGTATGACGCCGTCCTAAAAAACCAAATTCGGCACGAAACCGAAATTAAAGAACTGCGTAAACAGGTGGACACCGTAGAAAATGAGAATCCGGCTCTTGAGGTCGACAGACTGCGGTATGAAATCAATAATCTTGAATGGCAAACTAGAAAATTAAATCTGGAGCTTCATGGTGTTACTGTGACTGAAAACGAAAACTTGATAGAAATGGTCAACAACGTTGCGTCCCGGCTGCAGGTTCCGCCCCTGACAGAGACCGAGGTAGTTGCCGTACACCGACTACCCTCAAGACGTGATAAAGTGCCCACTATTATCATCCGCAAGGCAATAAAAAGAAAAAAGCTGTCGGGAACTAAGCTGGATGTTTTTATTGCTGAAATTATGACGAAGCAGAATAGAGCGCTTTTCTTTGTAGCTAAAGATTGGGCCAAAACGTCTGAATCTCGTTATGTACGGCACCGAAATGGAAGCATTCTGGTACGAAAGCGGGATGGTGAACAAGTGTATGTCGTAAAGAATGAAGGTGACCCGTCAAAGTTGGCTTAGGGGTGATAAGGTTTATTCCTTACTTTTTAACTTGTTTCTGTTGCCACTTCATGGGAAATCAAGCTCCACTGCTTCCGAATGAAATAAATTCTTACCTTGAGAAAGAGGGCAATTTCAATTTAAAGTGTTTTCATTCAAATGCGCAGTCCGCAGTGAACAAAGGTAATGATCTTGAACTGCTGTTTGATTAGTTCGGTGTTAATTTTGGTATTATAATGATTACCGATACTTGGTGTAATGATGACTCTGACATTTTTCGTTTATCTTCACACGACACATATTTTTCAAATCGCATTTCGAAACGTGGTGGGGGATTGAGTATTCTGACTAAAAAAGGTATCGACTGTGATGTACTAAGCGATTATTCCATTATAACGAAGGACGTAGAAGTGTTATGCTTACGTAATGGTCAAAATGTTTTTGCTGTATTTTGCCGCCCACCGGATGGGAACCTATTAGCATTTTTAGAAGCTTTCGACACTTTTTTGGTATTTATAAATTTTAGTCAATATAATGTCATTTTATATGTATTCTGACAGCACTTCAAAAAGGAAAATGAACAACCTAGTCAGTATGTATGGGCGTGCTAATACCATTGTCCATCCAACAAGAATTACCCTACGCTCCGAAACTACGCTAGATTTATTTATAACTAATTTTCACACAGATAGATTGTGCAGCGGAGTGATAAGCTGTGACCTGAGTGACCATCTTCCAATATGTTTGTGTGTTAAACTTAATGTATCTCGAAAGTCTATGAAACACCGACATGCGGTTTTTCAAAATATATATAAAAATAACCTCGATGCATTCAGACAGGACATTGCAGCTGCTGCTTGGGACAACGTGCTAATGCAAACAACAGTTGATGATGCTACACATTTTTAGAGCAATTTCTTAGGCTATATAAACGCCACTTTCCATATAAATCTATAGTGGTATCCAACAAAAGTCGTAAACCATGACTAACATCCTGTTTGCTTAGAAAAATTTAAAAGAAAGATGGGCTATATAAACGTTTCATCAAGACGCGTGACCCAGATGTCCTCAAGGAGTTTAAACAATTGAATCAAAAAGCTGAGGAATGCAAAAAAACAGTTTCTATTCTTCCCCTTTTTCGTCGGCAAACGGCCGTACCAACATAAAGTGGAAACATTTAGGTTCGCTGGTCAAAGGCGCTCCTGTATCAAATAATATCGAGACATTGCAGCATAGAGGTGTAAAGTTAACCAATCAAGAGTTGGCTAATGTGTTCAATGAACATTTTGTAGACATAGGTGTTAGTGCTGGTGTTAACGCTGATGTAGCTAATGCTTGTAAACATGTTGGTCCCCATAATTGTAGTTCCATTTTTTTAAGAACAACTGATAGTTCGGAACTTTTTAATGTGATTACACAAGTAAAAAACAGCGGAGTAGTGATGCCGACGGCTTACAAATTCGCCCAGTCAAGTATGTAGTTGACTAATTGCATCAGTGTTAAATTATATTTTTAATCTGTCTTTGGAAACGTGAGTGTTTCCCAAAAAAGTGCAAAGAGCAAAAGTAACCGTTCTATATAAAAAGGTGACAAAAACGAGTTAGGTAACTATGGGCCTATTTCTATACTGACTGTTCTCTGTAAAGATTTGGAGAAGGTACTTTATCAGCATCTAGTTGATTTTTGGAATTAGTGGGACCTCGTAACTTCATCGCAGTTCGGTTTCAGGAGGAACTGTTCAACTGAAACTACACTTCTTAATCAAAAAAGTGTATATTTTGGAAAATTTAGAGAACAAAAATTTTCTTTTAGGGATCTTTCTAGACTTTACAAAGGCGTTTGACTGCCTTAGTCATGTGGTTCTACTTAAAAAGCTTGAAGCGTATGGCATCCGCGGACAAGCTTTGTTAGTTTTACAGTCCTACCTAGAATGGCGCAAACAGTATGTAAGTGTAAACGGTTATTCATTTACTGCAAGGTTCATCACGTCAGGGGTCCCACAGGGGAGCATATTGGGAACTTTTCTATTTAATTTATACATTAATGATACCGTTAACGTAAATAAGCACGCAAACTTCGTGATCTACGCGGATGATACGAGCGTATTTTTTTCTTCCGATACTTGCGACGATTTAATCGATATGGCAAATATGACCTTATCAAAGATAAAAAAGTTGGGAAGATAGCAACTCCTTGAAAATCAATATTCATAAAACAAAAGCTATGATTTTTCGTCCAAAAAACAAGCCCGTGGTGCTGTCTAAAGTACTCACTTTTAGCTCTACTCCAATCGAAATTGTTAGTTGTTTTAAAACTCTTGGAGTCATTTTAGTGACGGTATGTCTTGGGATAACCATATAAATTATCTTATCCCAAAAGCTAGCTCGATTAGAGGGGATTATAAATCGATACAAATCTGTGTTACCAACAAATGTTAAATTATTGCATTATAAATCATTATTTTTCTCCCACTTAACGTATTGCCACCTTGTTTAGGGAACGTCAACATTTTCTAATATTGAAAAACTTTTTCTGTTGCAAAAGAAAATATTAAAATGTATATGTAACGTGCCACGCGACTTTCATACCGCTGATTTATTTCAGAACTTTCAAATAATCACTATTCACAAGTTATATCAGTATCGGCTTTCTACTAGTTATAAAAGTGAAAATACAAGAGGTACATGTCTTTTGGAAAACATCGCGTCGCTGAGGAAAACTTCTCCTCCGTATCCTACCCGTAACCCAGAGAAATGGAAGATGGTCACGCGGCGAAGCAAATTATGGCTCTCAAATGATAAGCTCCACACTCCGCATTTGTTAAATAGCCTTGGCAGCAATAACATTGATCTATAAAGTCTAACCTTTAGAGACTTGCGCTTATTCTATGCTTGTACGTGATCATTTTCTGTCTTAACATTTGCAAAAGGTGCTTTTAGTTTTGCGCACTGATTTCTTACATTATTGCCTCTAGCACGCTATTATGTTGCTTTTTGTTTGTTTTCCCGCACGCTTCCTGCTGTCCATTGTAGGGGCCCAGAGACTCGTCAAGCTGCCTACTGCAGCTTTTTTTCTTGGGCCCCACCATGATAAAGGATGGAAATAAAAGTAATATTATTATTACTATTATATCCGTGATTTCGACCTTTCTGGAAGGGGTGCGAAAATAACACCAGGCTCAACCCTCAACTAAGCACCCATGTCGTCTGCTTCTCTGTTTCTCCAGGAAGATGCCTCGTGGACAACACCGTCACCACACTCCGCCATCAGAACGACAGAGCGGCCGGGCTAGTGGTGGACCGGGCCACCAAGGATGACGGCACATCAGGGGTTGCTCAGGGGACCGTGGACCATGGACCGCGGTCACCCCCTACAGGACGAACCCAAAGACCCGGCCTATGCCGGCGATGCCGCGGACGGAAACATCGTACAGTCGGTACCTGGACCGTGCTCAAGGAGCACACTTCTGTCGGGCGGCACACGAACGTGGGCAGAGCAATAAGGGTACATGCCAATACCAGTTTCGTCCTTCCGTTTGTATGACATGGTACTCTTAAACGTTCCGTTCCAGCCATAGAGTGTATCACGGCAGCATAGGCTCCAGCTGGCGCTAAATGTGCACAGTAGCATTTGAAGCGGTGCAGCAGCAGTCAGAAATACGACTTCCGGTAATGCATTGTCTATGGGAAAAAGCAGAGCGCATTTTCTCTGCGCTCGGTATGGAAGCCGAAATATCATGAATAATTTGTACGGCCACCAGACGCACCTTGGAACGATCCGTCAGTCACGCAGACTGAAATTGTTGCGTCGAGTTCCGGCGTTTTTACTACCAAAATTCATTGCATTAAAAACGAGTGCTCAGAAACGGCTTCGTTGCAGTAGCCATTTTTGTGCACCGTCGGGCACTCGTTAGCGCGAACATGGCGTCGACGCTTTCCAGCACCTGGGAGATATGCCCGTGCCAAACGAACGAAGAGACATGTGGAAAGCCAGAGAGAGACGACCGAACTACGCGGCCAACACTGGATAAGCAACTCCTTGTGCGCGCAGACAGATCAAAGCAAATTGTAAAGCCACGTAATATAGTCAGATTTGCAATAAATAAGAACTGCTTCATTCTTTCTGCTCATGAATATGTGCGAAGATCTGCTTGTTCACGGGTTCAGATCATCACCCGCACACTCCAACTCTTTGCAAATAGGAAAGCCAGGACGGCAATCGTTGCCCGATAAAAACTGCCCGACATAGGAAATGATACCGGCAGAAAAAACGCCCTTTCGCAGCCAGCTCACGTGCTTTATTTTTGCGCGTTCGAGATGCTGCACTAACCGATCGTAGAGATGCGCCACGACGGAGTCATCTGCATGCAATGACAGGACAGGCGTAAATAGCAATATGTCGCTTTTCAAATGCTATTTAACCTTGAACACGCTCTACATTCACTTTCGATCGTTGGATTTGCTCAGAATCGTCGCTCGTTCCACATACCTTCCTTGAAACAGAGGTTTGGGGCACTGAAGTAGAGCAGAAGTTTAGCATCGTTCGAGTGGTAAAGAAAAATGCGCTTAACTAAAGCAATTACACTTTCACAATACCAATAGAGGTACATACTCCTCCGGCACAACCGAAATGACAAAAGTCATTTCATGTTATTTTCCGGCGAAAGACAAGATTCACGCGCGGTTTCCCATAGGAGTGCACAGGGAGGGCCGGAAAAGTAGACGGCATGCTGTCTGCTTCAATTTGCAGCCGGAGGTCCCGTAGACGCTAGCGCCAGCTGAGCCTCTAGCGTTTATTGTATGCTCTATGGTTCCAGCGTCCCACGAGACCATTCTTTTGGGGAAGATCCAGGCGTGGAAAATCTCTAAGTGGGTTCCAATTTTTGACAGAAACACCTGTGTAAAGCTGCGCTGTTAAATTTGGCCCATTCTCCGAACAAATCATTTCGGACACCCTTACGCGAGCAAAGATCCCTAAAAGTGCATCACAAGCGGCCTTTGCGGTTAGTGTCCGTAAGCATAAGACCTCCGGCCATCTCTGCACAGATCGACCACACAAAGGGCATATCGATGACCTCCAGCTGAAGGGAATCAGTTGGACCTGTACAGTCCATGTTCACTACCTGTAACGGCAGTTTTAGCCTTGTGATCGGGGTGATTGGGACTCGATCGAGCATCTTAGCTTCAAAGCTCACCTGGCATCCATGAAAACCCTCACGTACCGCTTCACCTCAGCCGATGCCCACGGCCAAAAAATGCACTCTTGATAGCTGCAATGTTCTTTTTTCGCCTAGCTTCCAATCCCAGGCTAGGCGCAACACGTCGGCGCGACGTGATTCTGGTAGCATAAGTTGAGTGCAGGACCTTCCTCTGACAGGTTCTCGTGTGGTACAGGAAACCATCCCCACAATCACTCTATGGGCGTTTGCACGCGCCTGTTCCCATCCATCCTTCTGTGTTGGGTCATTCATCTGGCTATCTCGGAAGCGCGCACGTTCTGCAACATCAGGAGCATCTTCCACTCTGCCCACACTGTACTACACTTGCATTCGCCTGTGTGATTACCTCATCCAGCACAAAATAAGGTGGCCCATCCTCGTGCTACCAAAGTTTAGGGCACGTTTGCATTGGTCTCAAGTTCAGGCATCCGGGCAGTCCGCTCCAATAACTGCTCGTACGAGTCAGGTGTCAGCAGAACGTCAACCCCTCTAGCTAACTTATCATGTTACTGCGCAAAGGATTGCAATCTCGTTTGGACCATACGTGACGTACTGCGGCTCGTCTCGCAGTCTCAGTGGAACATTGGCAAGGTAAGCACTGACCTGTTCTCCAAAGGCGCCTCATCTCATCCTTATCTTAGAGCCTGACGGCTGGTAATCGGGCACGAGAGATCGTCCATACCACCTAATTTCCGCTCCTGAATCAACGTTCCCTGTGAAATTTCTGTGACCACTCGCCAGGATCACGACCTGTGGTGTCTGCAGCTCTTGTGTCTTAACCGCGATAGCCAGCCGCATGAAGCACTCAATATCCAGTTCCGCGCCTTCAACGCGAGCAACCAGGACATTGTCTACCCCTTCCACAAGCACCTGATTTGCCTGCCTAGAACCCGCACTCGGACAGTTTCAAGCCATGTGGGTCGGAGACCGGTACAGAAAGTACTTTTACGTTATCGGGAACTTTTTGATTTGCCTCTGCACCCCGTTGTTTCAGTGTCTCCCTCGAACTTCCATGCGCCCTAAACGGCGTTCCTGTCCCTCTACCTGAGTTTTCTCGAATGCTCTCCTCAAAAGTCTCAGCAAGATCCGCCATCTCATGAGGGGTTAGCTTCCTCCAGCCTTCTTGTTTTGGATAATAAACGTACGGGCGTTGTGACCCAAGCTTTCTCGTAACCCGTCCGCGACCACCAATTCCCTGAATCTTTCGATCGCTGTTATTTTACAACTTTGCATGTAATAGATCAGGTAGTTCTCCAGTCGCGTGGAAAATAGTGCCTATGTTTCAACGCTCCTTCTTTTTGATTGTGCGAAGAAACTGCGGTACTTTGTCGGCGAGAGTCAAAGCCCTTTTAGAACCGGAT
Organism: Ixodes ricinus; assembly: GCA_037355805.1. Taxonomy (NCBI): domain Eukaryota; kingdom Metazoa; phylum Arthropoda; class Arachnida; order Ixodida; family Ixodidae; genus Ixodes; species Ixodes ricinus. The sequence goes on along the minus strand of JAZHYW010028062.1, from coordinate 102,646 downwards.
CCTTTAGTTCTGCATAAACCTTGCGTTGTTCTTCAGATAGCCGAGTTAACAGGCCCCGTGCCTTTTCACTCAAATGAGGTAACACCAGTCACGCTTTCTGCTCATGGGGGAACTTCATACGAATCCAGTGTGGCCTCCACAGCTTTAAACCACCCAGGCACAAGCGGTTCTTGAGACGGCATAGGAATTAACACGCCTTTTCAACATAGCGGTGTATCTTAGGCTCCGATCCTCGTCCTCTCCTGCCAGGTCACCGCCAACACGCATGGTAGATCTGGCACCACTTTGACTTCGCAATCTCTCTCTTTCCAAATCGACTTCTCTATTTGTAGTTGCGTCTGCAACATCACGACAGGTCAGGGCCCGACATTGAAAACCCCCCGCTGTCACTCGTCTCACTGGCCTCAACCAAGCCCACCTTCGCTGTGTTGCCAGTTGGTTCTCCCCGACCGCCCCTGCCGCTACGCAACCCATACCGTTCACTCATGGTGCGCCCCGAGTCCGCAGTCAAGAGACACCAACCTGCACGTCCTTGTGCTCACAGCTTGGAGTTGTAGTTCTGCTCGTCCTTATGCTTCAGACTTTACATGTCTCCATGTCCTTGTCCACCCTTCCACCACGTGGCCAAGTCCTCAGCACCCAACGATAGATAGCTGTCGACGGCGCCAGATAGGTCCTCTTCCGGGAGCTCCGACCACAGATGGCCTGATGGTAGCTCCCGACTCCAATCTCTGTCAGCGACACGAAGGCGTGTTGTTCAGTTAGTTGGCTTAATCAGAACTCTTCGGTATCACGAGTACCAATAAAAAATGAGCCCGGCCCCAAGTACGTCTCTCCCTGACTCCCCTTTTTCCTCGTCGGTTAAAAACAAACCCTGGAAATCATCGCTGCCCTTTTTTTCCTAGCGTGCTGTCCCCTCATTCGTCCATCACGCTGCAGGTCCATCCCACACACTCCCTTCTGGTCGTAAAGCGGTTGGACGTTGCACACGTCACGGAGGGCGCACTCAGCCCGAGGCACTGCAGTACCCCAGACGTTGCGTCGCCGCAGAAGTCACATTCTCTCTTCCAAGGACGCTTGACGAGCCGGAGTCAAACGCACATACACCACACAAACCCACGTCGGCAAAAGGGGGTTCTACTTCGGCGTAAGTTGTCCATGGCTTCCAGTCTGGGACGTCCCGCCTGGAAAAGAGTCATCCGCGTCTCTTGCCTTTGCCGATGTCGGGCGCGGTACTTAAGCAGCAAGAGATCATTCTCCGCCAGGGTCCTTCCTGACGCAGTGCTCGAGGGTACCCAAACCATGGGGAGAACTATCTCCTCCCCCCCTCACGGCGGCGTCGTGGGACTTTTCGTTTGAACTCCCGCCCTGCCGGTGTCCAAGAACGCCTGACAAAGGTTGTGAAATCTGTACAGCGCAGCTAGTTATAGGATAGCATGCGCTTGAAATACTCAAGAAAGGATACCAATAGAAAAAAACGTCTAGATTTACCAGAAGAACACCTCAGATATTTACGTCTGTTGTACTCGAGATTGCGCAAATGCAGATGTCTGTAGTGTACTAAGAAATAGCAAAATTAAAATTTTATTATTTGGAGCGCTTGATTATCTAAACGTCTAATTAAGACTGGCACAGAAGCGCTAAACAAAAAAAAACAAAAATGAACTCAGAAAATAATAACATTACATTTTAAGGCCACATCATTCTCTTCTTGTAGTGAACCAGATGGGGATATTAATGTTTTCCACTTTACGTCCACGAAAATATCCTCCATGTCTTCAAACACTGGAGTGATTTTCGCATCTTGCAAAGTTCGTCCGGTTTTTTTTTTTTTTTTTAGTTGGCATTCTGAACATCTGTTTCAGTCTTTATCCAAATAATGAAACGGCAAAAAAGTCAGAGGGTAGAGAATCAACAGTAACGCCGCACCGTACTACCAACATTTTAAAATGCCAAAATGTTACGCCAAACTATCCCAGCGCACGAGACTCGGAAGATGCTGAAGGAGTTGAGAGGTGCCGAAAACCTCAATTTTTGTAAATTTTTTAAATAAAAACTAGGCGATGCATGTAGAAGCGGGTTTTTGCTTTTTTCTTTAGAAAGGTAGAGACAAGAACTCATAAATTATTTAAGCAAAGCACTTAAATTGTTGCATGAGCTCCTAGCGTCGCTACCATTCTGAAAAAAAATTTGTTTTCGCCTTGTGTTGAAAGGATACAAGGTCACGAAAATTTCTGTGGCAAACTAAAATTTCTTAAAGGTGTGCTTGTTTCAAAAATTTCTACCAGTGCTCCATGTGTGCCACGTAATATTTTATGGGTAGTGTATAATATAAAATCTGTCGTCTCAAGAAAAGACAGAATTTTGGTGTACGGGCACTTCACTGCTCGCGGTACTTAGATTGGAATACGTTCAGATTGCCCACCTATACTGCACTGAAAAGGTCAAGTCTGCGTGAACTTGTTTACAATCGAAACCTTTTCCATCTGCTTACACAACTTGCATGTGTCATTTAACAATAAGGGGTCGTTCATTCCTAGATTTTTGCAGATGTTTCTGGAAAAACTGCATTGCAGAAACTAGCATGGGGTTACTTACGGTCGATCGATGTACATACATACGACTAATACAGAAACAAACTTCGACTCGTTTAGTTATCGTCATGACACAAGAGTTGCTTCAGGTGTGTGTAGCGATACATGGAATTGCTGTAGTGGGCAATTTGTCGCCAAAGAGTAGTAGCTTTTTAATTTATTTGAAGGTTCACATTAAAATAATAAGCTAACGAAAGACCCGTAACTCGAGTAGTTTTAAGCCTTGTGTTCTACTTTTTGTGAAAAAACCAATAATGGGCGGAGGAGCCTTCTGTGCAGCATATCTTGATAATTTTACCAAAACAACAATCTATATGTTTGACTTTAATGGGCTTTTCTTCTCCGAGCAGTGTTCGATAAAAAATAAACACAAATGAAATAATTGGCAATCAAAATGGTCCAGTTTATCTTGAGGAATGTTTGCCATGTCACTCGCGTTGTTTGGCAGTAGCGACGGCCCTATTGAAAATTATCATTTGTATGAGAAATTTCTGTGTCCAATAAACACAAATGAATAATACAAGATATATAAGAACATATAAGATCCATATAAGAACCATTTAAGAACAATATAAGATATATAAGAACATACAGGCACCATATAAGAAACCTGTGAGAAGTTTCTTATAGGTTTCTTATATGGTTCTTATATATTTTATAAGGTTCTTATACAGTTCTTATATAGTTCTTATATGTTCTTATATACTGTAAACGACTAAATTTTCGCGAAGACCTAATTTTCGCGAATTTCGCGAATCGCCTACAAACGCGAAAAATACTCCTCGCGAACAATTCGGGCAATATGTGAACGCCATGGAAGCTACACTCGATTCAGCGAAAATTCGAACCCGCGAACAATTTCAAATTTTCAGCTTTGGCCCGATTCGCGAAAATTTGAGCGCGCGAAAATTAAGTCGTTTACAGTATATTGTATGATTCAGATGTGTTTATTGGACACAAGACATTTCTCATACAAATGTGGTTTTTTCACTGGGGGGCCACGCCCATGTGCCAGTGGGGGTAACTGCAAATACATTACTATGGTTGGTGACAGGTTAAGACTTCGGACTAATCTCCTCTTACATATTTCCAGTTCAGCAGAGTGAACGCTTGAGGGGACGTCATCTCCAGCGTTTGCTCCGCTAAAGTGAGAATAGGTTAGAGGAGTTTTCTTGGTCTCTTAAACTCTCACCGACTATAGGAAGACACGTTACACTCGGCTCATTCGCATTAGACAGCATGACTGTAGCACCATATCTTCCCCAAGAGGGCACTCCGACGTGTGCGCATCGTGCTGTCCACGCTATCGTGCTCTAGCGCTGCGCCTACGTAGAGGGATTCCGCCGACACACCGAAATACCGGATTCATCAAAAAAGCGAAGACGGCTGTTTCCGCGGTCTCGACGAGTTTCCACAACGATACATGGTGGCAGCCGCCCCTCCCGATTCAGAAGGAGAAAACCCTAGAATCCGCGCGTCCACCGGTCCCAACAACGCAAACCCTCTCGCTGTCAAGGCCATTGGATTTTTGTGGAGAACGAGGTATTTCTTAGTGAAGTATTTGGCAACTGTGCCTCCTCAGATGGGACGACACTTCATTTCCCCATACGGGGGGATGCATCCTCTGACCCCCGAACAAGATGAGAGCGCAACTTCGCTCTGATTTACCAAATATTCCAAGAAAACCAGAAAAACCCGCGATAAAATATTACTTGGGTTTTGGGCTCTTAACGTGGCAGTTTTTGGACGTCGCGCGAGTGCCAGGTACTGGCTCGAACAACGTTCAAAGGGAACACGGCTAGCTCGTCGCTGAATGGCTGGTGATCAAATTCGGAGATCAGTCTTTTTTGTTACAAACCATTTGACCGTCGGACCATTCCGACTTCAGTGAAGGAAACCAGCGTAGAGCACTGATGTTATTAGTTAATTAACGTTGTTGCTGTCATCAACTTTTGCGTTTCGACTTCATTTGCAGGGCAACTGCAGGCATGGCGATGGAACGCTCGCTTTAACAGTAGAGCATCACGCAGCGGCGTCGGGACTCCCGATGCCTAAGGTCAATAGAAAAAATCCACACTCCCCAGTATGTCTTCGCCGTAGCACTTGGTTTCTCATCTTCATGACGCAACATCCTCGCATGTCTGATAGAACTGTGTTAGCTTCGCACTCTTGGTGATGTCCTTCAATTCTGATAAGAGGAAGTGCTTTGACCCACATAAGACTCCCCTCTTCATGAATGAAGAGGTATATCGACAGCAGATATTGCGGGGATGAACAACTAAGCGCAGCCTACCGGTTGGTGTCCTTGATGTTTTCTGACTCGAGGCGCGTGAGTTTCAAGCGCGCTGATAACATAGACGTCTATTTCTTTTATCTTTCGTGGCTTTGAGTGTGGCTTGGCCAAATCTTTAGCAATGGTTCCCTCAATTGTCAGTACTCTCATCAACAAAAGGCTCTGCCTCTTTTTATCCCCTCACATGCTTGATGTAATGGTGGCTACTCGGTGTCTTTGCCAAGTCACTTAATCCTGATAACAGAGTGTAATATAGTGAACATTATATCCCTGCTTACGGATGAAGAGGTATGCGAAGCAGACGGATTAATGTTGCAATGTTTCTTTAAACTTTAAGCCGACTCTGCCGAAGTCTATTTCACCTGAAGATTACGCTTGCAACAATGCAGTGCTAGTTGTTTCGGCAGATAAGCACCGCATTTACAAATACTGATCAATATCTTTAACATGCATAAATATAGAGATCAAGTATATAACACATTTTCCAGAATTTATATTTTTACCCGTTCCCAACAGGGTATTTAGCGTTATTAATCTATAGCTTATATACGCAGCACCTAACTTGAAATGCATTCGTAATGGCAGAGGGAAATTTGGACGACAAAGAGCAAACCGTTTACAAACATTTTGAAGTGCTTTAAAGTGTACCCGAGGCTGCGTTTTTTTTTTTTTTTCATCTGAAGAGCACCCAGAATTTATGATCACATTCTGCAGTGGTTAACATACTATTTAACATCGGAATGTTATATTTATTTCCGCACTCTACACATCCTACCCCGCGAAAGCTTTTGATCGGTACGCTCTTATAATCAGAAAAGGTACCAATGTTATTTCTTGTCTGCATAAGTAACACTTTATAACACTTTATCTCTATAAAAAATGCAAGATGTTCGTTGATGGCTGTCTTTTTTTTATACGAGGGGGGACCCAAAAGAAACCGAACTAATTCTTTTTTAAGCAGAGCTTTTGCAGTACCTCGTATATGAACGTAAATATAAAGTGCGTCGGAGCAGGCTATGCTTAACCGCGCCCTTTGTGCGGTTTTTGAGTGGTGAAAAAAAATGGCAGCTCGAAGAGAACAGTTTTTATTTATGTTATTACAATAACCGATAGAAAACACCTCTAAATCGTTAGTATGATTTATGGAAGTCTACAGTTTCATATGTATTTAACTAAAGCACACATATCGACACTATATAGGTTGATCTTATTTCCAAAAACAGTTTTTTCATTTTTTTTTAAACTTGGTCTGCAGCTAGCATTGATAAAACTGACCGGTTTATCAAACCATCATCTAAATAATATCCGAATAGAAAAAAGAAATATCTGAAAGTCATGTAAAGTAAACCTGGATCATAAAGCCGCCGCGCGGGGGCCCGACATCCGGGAAGGCGCTGTCGTAGCTGAATAAACGATTAAAAAACCGCGAACAAACGGAGTTAACGAAGAAGCACGGACGACAGGACAAGCGCGTAACATCTGATTATCGATTTTCAACCAATCAGACTGCGTCATTACCCGGTATGAAGGCAGCACCACAAATTACGAAGACAGAAGCGTGAACGCCAGTAGTGACGTTTTACGTTTCTTCAGTTGTAACTGACGACGTCACTGACTCTAGCGGCGAATTAGAAATTAATACTGTTGGAATGGCATTGTGTTTCAGATTTTGCAACCCTGCACAAGTAACGTAGGGTTCCTATTCCGGCTAGTTTTCTTGCTTGCAATGCATGCGAGTGCAGCTATCGATTTCGACAGCGCAAGCGACACGTGCGCAGCTTGTGGAGCGGACACTTCACACAAACGCCACACATCACTCTATTCCTCCAGACGTCACTTCCCAAGTACGACCTACGAGTAAACACCACAAAAACGTTATTTTGGTTACAAGTAGACCGCTACAAACACCTGCGATACTTTAAGCCCTCTAAGGTCTTCATAGCCATGTCTAGCAGGCAATACATTCTGTGCAAATTCGTTGTTCGTAAAAAAAAAAAATGGCGCGATTGTTGTTTTATGTTTAGTTAACACGTTCTTCTTATTTTTTTTCCGTATTCAAGATTTTTGACACATAGTTGCTCAATGCCTAAATCAGTACAAAGTCTATCTTGCATAAAACACTTCTGCAACCGCATTCCCTTTTCTCCGGACACGACAGACCGACTACACTGTTTACGATGTTGTAATAACTTTCCTTTATTATTTGCGTGGAAGTTTTTTCATGCATTCAATACTGCCAGCTGCCTTTTTCAGCCAGTGCAGGAGTGGTGACATACAGCTTTTTTTATGGTTGTGACATATCTTAACTTGAACAAAAGCATCAGAAAGAGAAAGCAGTAAGGCATATAGTACATAGAGTTGATAGAATGTGTACAAAAGAAAACTGTTACACTCAGGAGTGAAGATAATACCGCTAAGACCAAACAAAGTTGTTAGCAGGGGACATAAACATAAACATAAGGCGCCACAATCGCCGGTGAGATATGACAAAAATAGCGGGGTGTTGCTCTGCACTTCCTTCAAGAAGAGATAATGCAAAATACAAATAAAATAAACACCGTTCACTCACAAGTACGTACAAATAGAAGATACAAAGACATCCTGGGATAGCAGGATTGTGCCCGGTTATAGATCTTTTTATCGGGTATAACATTGCACGATAACTTGCATACCTAATCCTGCGTATTTGCGCCTGACATTGCCGAAATAACGAGATATTCAAGCCTTGTCTGCACGCCAGCCATGTGCTTGGTTCTGTCCACCCAACGGAGCAGACGACGCTAGAAGGAGCACACGACGCTAGAAGGTGAGAGAAGAGAGGGCTTTCCCCTTTCCGCACTTTCTACTGGGTGTCCCAAGGAGCGGCCAGGCTCTTTAAATCAACCGCAAAATTCGGTTTCTTAACCTATCGCGCCACGACTTTGTGCAGCGTTGCCCACAGATGCTGCATTTCTTTTTTCTTTTGTAAAATTTGTTAAGAGCGAACTTACCTGAGGAAAAAGTAAACAAAGAAAAAGGCTTAGCTCCTATGGAAACACAGCGAAACCACCGGTCTTCAAACAATACGGCACCGTTTCGCACGGGAGACAAGAGATGGCGCAAGCGGTCGCGACGCCAACTGCCTCCAACTAACGAGCATATGGTGCCGAGAGCCAGCGTCTTGAGCAGACGATCTTTTCGACTCAAAAGCGGCGCGAGCTTTTATGATATAAGTTGCCAATGCATTATTTTATCATCCTTACTAATAAAACACAGTGAATGGACACATATTCGATTTAAAAAAATGGTTTGTCGGAATATTTTGATTTTTTTTTCGGGGTACTTATGTCCTCTGCTTTGCATTTCCTTGTTACCGCGCCTGTTTTTGGTTCTGCGAATGTCGCCGCAGCTGAATGCGCGTCACTTTTGAGTCGAAAATATCGTCTGGTAAAGACGCCGGATCTCGGCGCTGCACGCTCGTTCGTTGGCGGCAGTTGGCGTCGCGACCACTTGCGCCATCTCTTGTTTCCCGTGCGAAATGGTGCCGTATTGTTTGAAGACCGGTGGCCTCGCTGCGTTTCTATAAGAGCTAATCCTTTTCTTTCTTTACTTTTTCCTCAGGTTAGTTCGCTCTTTCCAAATTTTACTAACAAAAAGGCACCATCTTTAAGCAACGCTGCACAAAGGTCGTAGCGCGATAGGTTAAGAAACCGAATTTTGCGGTCGATTTAAAGAGCCTGACCGCTCCTTGGGACACCCAGTAGTACGCGCCAGATTACATCTGTAGAGCCGACTTTGCTGACCTTCTGTTTTCTTTCCGAAAAGCCTCAGTCACCGAAGCGGAGCGTTAATCGGCTTCTAATCAGCTTCCACAAAGGTTACTGCTGCCGAAGAACACTCGTAGGAACAAAAAAATGACAATAACCAGGCCTTTAGTGGTAATGATTTTGATGATGATTGTAAGGCCGCGGTAAATAGTGTGCATATTGCGGCTGCTGCACCTGTGGGTGTGTGTTCTTTTTATTATTTGTTTTCGCTACCCAGACGCGGTCGGCTCGAGTGTTCGGAGCGCGTGGTGTACATGTTGTGGCTGCCGCGCCGGCGGGGGTGTGTTCTTTAATTATTTGTTTTTGCTCCCAGACGCCGTCGGCCCGGAGTGTTCGAAGCGCGCGCGTGTCACCCGATCCCGGAGCGGACGGCGCTCAGGTGCTAGCAACGTTGCCAGAACTCTCGGTTGGGAAACTCGCCTTTGAAACTTGGGCCGCTGGCGTCCACCGAGACCGAGCTAAATGCGACAACAGCGCCACTCTGTATCATTCGTCGCAACTGTAGTCGCCTTGAGCTTTTTTACCAAGAAAGCATGTTTTTGCGTAAAAACCAACGAAAAGAACTCTTTTTGTAGTAACGTTTATTGGAGATAAAGTACAAAACGGGGGGCGCGTGTTGTTTTCTAAAATCTTTAGTTTGCAAGTTTTTTGCAGTACAATTAATATTGTTTTTATACAACCGTGCCTCAGCGGTGATTTCAGGTAGCGCGTCCCGAGCTAGGCGCACCCTGTGACGCTAGTAATAATTCCCGCGGCGCAGGAATTGTTACTAGGTTGCTCGGTAGAGTATCTGTGAAAGCAGCTAAAGAAGTGCTGCATGAAATAGCAGCTTAATTTTCAACGCTTAAAAAAGACTAGAAAGACCATGTTAAGGCAAATTTACAGGGCCACCAGCCTATACGAGACATGCAAACTGTGTCTTATCTCATGAGAATGCTAGCTGCCATGGCTTCATGGAGACAAAGCACCAGCCTACGGATACCCAGTTGGTTTGAATATTGGTAGAGCTGCCGCAATCTGACGGACGCTCCTTGCAAAGAAGGTGCCATGATATTGAAATTTCTGTTGTACGTCGGAACATTCCCAGATGGTTGAAATTAATCCTCAGTCCTGCACTGGGCCACACCAGATGCACCTTGTCGGTTTGGCACGTAAAATCCCCAAAGGTAGTGCTCAGTAGAATGGTCCAACCAGGGGAGTCGCTCGCTCAAAGTCGAAATGGCGTCTGGGCCGGGGACAACCCATACAAAAATGGTCTATGGTCGTCTATGGAAAATTATATGGCAGGTTATCACCCCCTATGGCCCTCTATGGTCGGCCATAGAAATCCATAAAGACAGCTACAGCCAGCTATTGAAAAATCTATGGCCCTGTGTCTAAAGACTGGGAACCAATAAATTTTCTTTACACCGCCTATAGAAAATTCTATGGCCACAAGTCTAAAGACTGGGAACCAATAAATTGTCGTTAACCGTCTGTAGAAAACTTTATGGCCCTGAGTCTAAAGACTGGGAACCAATAGAATTTCTTTAGACGCCTATAGAAAATTACATGGCCCCATGTCTAAAGACAGCGAACCAATAAATGTTCTTTACCCGCCTTTAGAAAATTCTTTGGCCCCGAGTTTGAAGTTGTCTTTACACGTCTATAAAAAAATTTATGGCCTCGAGTCTAAAGATTAAGAACCAATAAATTTTCTTTCCAAACCTATAGAAAATCACTACCGGCGCTTACTTTTTTAGTAAAAACACTCCACGTTAAAAAAATTAAATCTATACTAAATTTCTGTAATGCCGGTGACAAACCATGACCCAAGATATGTTTTCTGCTGTTGCAGCGAGTCGTGAAAACCAGTAATATTGTTTGTTTGAAGAATCCATTAAAATACTTGTGCAACAATTAAAATTAATTATTACCCCCAAAAGTAAAAATAAATTACACTGGCGCTCGAACACTGCAATCAAGCAATAGATTGATTGCAATCTTCAGCACAAGAATCACTGCATTGTCAACATGATTCATCAAACTTATTAAAAAGATAATTAATACATTTTAGTTAATTAGCCTAATGATTAACATTTGCTTTTTTCAGGGTGTTGAACAAGAGATGGGGACTATTCCAAGAGACAATTCAAATAATGTATTAAGTACGAGTAATATTCGCTCTGCCTCTCTGTGTTTTGCGACAAATGATGGGTCACCAGGCTCCAGCAAAGTCGGATTCAAAAATTAGACTGCCATATATACAGCTAATGCGAACGTAGCATGTGAAGAGAGGGGTCGGTGTCGCTGCGTTGTTGCTTTTGTGTGGGGTAGTGTTCTGCTTGTGTTCTGTGTATTCTGTGTGTTCAGACATGTATGTATATCTACCATGTATCGTTCACAAGTCGGAGGTACTTAAGTAAATATTTTTTTAGAGTTTGCTGGCTAAAGAGGAGCCATAGGGTAAGCCATTGAAGTCTTTAGCCAACCATTAGACAAGCTAAACAGCGCTATGGCTGGACGCGATAGGTCCATAGACAAAACTAAAGAGGCCATAAAGGCGACCATAAAAAATGCTAAAGTCAGCCATAAACAAATCTTTAACTAATTAGGCCAAATAGCTAAAGTCGACCATACAAATAATTTTCTATAGCCGACCATAGGACATTTTTGTAGAGAACGCGGCAATTCTGCTTGATGCAGGTGGCGGCCAAGAGGTGACTGCTGAAATCATCAGTTATTGAAGGCCTCCTTCAGGAAAACCATGGAACGCACACTGATTGAGTCATCTAATCACTGACGGTTTAGGCAGTCACCTAAGCACCTTAATACGAAAGGGTGGTGATAAGTGTATAGATTGACTGGCCAAAAAAACTGCTGTTTTCTTTGGCCTGGCTACAATATCGGCCTTGAGCAAGCGACCTCCCCTGCTCAAGCTGTTGTATTGAGGCGCTATGTAATGGAGCACTGATCTTACGAGATAAGACACAGTTTGAGTGTTTCATTTAAGTTTGCTAAGCACTGTACCAAGAGTATCTTAAAGGTTGTGTCTGTCCCGTACAGAGGTTTCAAGCATTGCCCCAAGTTGGGTGCACAGAGCCCAAAGAACATACCAGTCTGGCTGCCGTACAGGCATGTATGACAGTTAGTAAAAGTTGCCCCCCCCCCGATCCATTCTCCCACATCCTGCAAGTACAGCTTCTGATTCTTCTTGAAGTCCAGGAATGCGAACTCAGATACTACTTTGCCGACCCCACTCAAACCTTGTCGCACAGTACTCATGCCACAGTTGAAGAGCACTTGCTGATGAGTGAGGGTGGCACCTGCATACGGCCTCATGAGAAGCCACCGTAGTGGGTACGCAGGGTTGCCATAGATAGTGTAGGAGCGGTCCTGCATAAGCCTTTCAACTTTTCATTACAGGCCAATCTCGCGAAAAATGCCTGCATAAAACAGAGAAACAAAAAAGCACTGTACTATTGACTGCTTTTAAGAACAAAAGTTGCATGGTGTTGAGTTGCCAGTGTGCTGATTTGGCATGCTCCGTTTTGCAATGCGAGTGTCAATGCAGCAATACACTTCTTTGTCCTCTGTAAAACAGCACACTCTTTCAGAGAACCTCGAAGAAAGCAAGGGCTGCATACATTGGAAGAGATTGTAAAATCGGAACATGTCTCTGCAGCTTAACCAAAAAAGAAGCAGAAAACAGCATTTCAAGGCTTGTTATTTTAACACAGTGACTGGACTAGCTCATTTGAAAGATTGCATTAATAGTTGTATTGAACACATGATTTCCTTCGTGATTTGTATTTGGTTTGATGCTATCTCTGTAGCAAGACTGCTTATTCTGTGTTGCTGCGAAGTTGAAATGGTGATTAATGAGAAGTTTTAATATCAAACATGGAAGCATGCAGGCCCAGAACAGCTGCACCAACCAGCGTCATGCCTGTGTCCTGGATAGGGACCGTCAAGTTGGCAGACGATGCCGTTTGCACACGGATGTCATGCAAGCTGCGCCCGTTTTCTTACATTTAATGGTTTAAAAACGCCGCTCTGTTAACGAGCAGACTTACTCTTGCGAAGCGTTTCAAGTCGCCCAAGCTCAGCCAGCTGTGGGTGGTCAGGTCGTCCAGCAAGTGGCCAAAGGTGCCGTCGATGTGCGTGAGCACCTGACCGACGATGCTCGACATTGCCGACGAATGACGGCCGAAGATAGGCTCCAAATCCCACCAGCGGTTTGGGCAGGCAAGTCGGCGCAGGCACATAAGGAGGGCCTCCTCCCGCTAACAACAACCCCCTGGCTGCTGCACACCACCTTTGGCATCAGCAGGGCGTCATTTAGGAGTCCAAAATCGTCCTTCTCAAAGCGAAACATACGCCGAAAAGTCAGATCGTCGAGTTTGGCGACGTCCAGGAGTCCCCACTTGGCTTGTATCTACGCGGTTCTGGCTCCCGGTATTGGAGGAACATGTCCTCTAAATCGCTCCACGACATGTTCATATGCAGAAGCTGGTCAACAAGCAAACTGGATCGCGATCGGCGTATTGGAGGCATGATTAGAAAGAAGAAGAAAATAAAGAAACCACCTCACAGACCTCAAAGCGTGCGCAACCTGGGTTCGTCATTTGGCGCGAAATTGTGCACGTGTGGATTGTCTTGGCTTCGTTAGTTGTGACATACTAGACTAAAATGAGGTTGGCTGTGACCAAAAGTGTACGTTAAAACACGTTTAAAGATGTTTGTTGTGACAAAAAAATGTTTATTTTTTGAAAATTTACAGAATTTCGCGTGCCTTTTGAAATTCGAGAATCGCATTACTAGCTGCAACTACATCTTGGTGGCGCTGCAAGCGCGCGACGTCTGCGTTTTGCGTCGCCGCGGGGAAACGCTATTCTAAAACTCTCTTGCCTAGCGTGCGCTAACGCAAGCGATAAATTTAGCGCGAGCGTGCGCTACAATTGCATACGTTATTCTAAAACTCCCTAATAATTAAAGGGTTTCTCATTTTCGCGCCACGGTGGGATCTGAATTTCGATTCCAATATGTTTACATTTTACCGGAATTGTTCGCAGGACCTATTTTTCGCGAACTGTCAATTCGCGAAATTTGCGAAAATGAGGTCCTCGCGAATATGAAGTCGTTTGCAGTACGCCACGGTTCGCTTGCGGATGCCACGAGTGCAGTCTTCAATGGATGACAAGAACCTTCCACAAGTCAGCATCCACTACCGCGCCATCTGTGTAATGGCGTACGAACTGAGCGACGAACGCTTCGCCGCTTGGGCGTTGTAGTTGGATGTTGAACGGGAAAGCGACGAAGTGCAGCAGTTCCGAGTTTTCATGCCGTCTATATTGTACGGGCAACGGACTCACGAATGTATTTCAAGCCTTCTTCTGGAATAATCTGCTACTTTCTTTGGGCTTACAACCGACGATGATTGCAATGACTGGTGGAGCGACGGTAACGTTTTGTTGACAAACGTTGCGCCCTTCCCAGGGTCTTATAAACTTGTTGGCCCACGCTCGATTGACGTGGATCTGTCGGGATATGTTCTAGTAATGCATACACTAATACAATTGCAAAATACGTCGTTCGAACATATGACAGGTGTGCAAATGAGTAGTTCTTTTTTTGTGGAGCTGATCAAACGTGCCCTGGGATTAATGTTACGCGAATGCTGAATGCCAAATCGTAGATAGTCGTTTAGCTCCTTTACAGTCATTATCGCTTTCAAATAAGCTAACTTCGGCCAACAAGAAAGGCATAATATTTCGATGACAGCACGTGAAAGCACTGCTATTTGTCTCAATTTTAAACGTTAAAACATTCTTCGATCAAAGATTTCTCACTTAACTGCTTTCATTGAACGAGATTAGCTGCCGAATCCAGTCAGGGAACGTAACCCCATGAATGGTTTACGCTTATGTCGCATGGAGGAACAAACAACCCACAGCGCTAGGTTTTTCTATAGTGAACACGGCCTGGAAGCGATATCAGATCCGTGAGCCTTTTTCCGATTGGTTTGCACCATATTGAACTGTGAGCAAACCTGTGGATTTATTCGGTGAGCCGCCGCGCACCACCCGTACCCACTCGTGCCCACGCGTGCCCGCCTGTGCCGTGCGCGCCGCGAATAGAAGTCTTTAAGTGCGGCCATTCTTGTGGCGTGCGGCTCAAAGGAGAATGCAATGCGGAGCGCAAGTTCGTCTGCTTCTTTTTTGGGGGGTTTGTGGTGACGTCAAAGAAACGCCGAGCTCTGATTGGCTCTGAATGAAGGATAGTGGGTAGACCTCGAGGCAGCTTGCTTTGAAATCTACCCACTATCCTTCTGTCACAGCCAATCAGAGCGAGCTCGGCGTTCTGACGTCACCACAACCCCTGCAAAGCAGCAGACGAACTTGTGTTCTGCATAGCTACATGGGGCGCACTGCGCTTGCACTCGTGGCGCCAAGTGAAGACGCAATGAGAGTTCTGGGAAAGCTCCTGCCCCTTCTTTCTAGCTTAGCAGCGTGAAAGCTGGAGAGGAGGCGGCCTCCTATCAACCCTTCGCTCGGCTAAAGTGGAATGCGGCGGCAGGAGCTTCCCATAAACTCTGAAGCTATCACCAAATATAAAAACTGTCTTGCTAAAAAAAGTTATAACAGAGTAATCTTCATCTTAAGATCGTTCTGGAAATTCTCGTGGTTAAGGGACCAGGCACCTTTTAAAACAAGACGTAATTGCTGCACAGCGTCACGTGGAATCTTCATGTCGGTATTGGGCTAAGGGTCGAAGAAACGTGATAAGGTTTTGAAATAGGTTGGAAAGCGCAAATCGATTGTTCAGTTTGCCGAGCCGCGATACGTTGTGTCTTGCGTAGAATAGATAAGATAAGGCGGTCATGTGAGAAAAGGAATATATTCTAGAGTTGAGGCTTTTTTCCGGAATATATTCTGTCTGAAGAGAAAGCATTCTGAAAGCGGCGAAGGCATCGTGGTCTCAAAAAGCGAACATCTCGAAGGTAAGACCCTACCGTAAAAAGAACTCGCTTAAATAACTACGGTCTCGTAAGAATTTGTAATGCGTTTCCCAATTAAAAGTAAATATAGGCCCCTTGGCGAGCAAACTTCTGGATGGAGAAACTCGTATAGACCCATGGAGACGGTGTCGGACGTAATTTTTCTTACTGTAAGACCCTATTCAATTGGACTGCGCCGCCGCTGAAGTGCTTTTTTTGTTCACCTGAGCATTAGGGTAACCTTCCTAAAAGTTTGACCTCGCGTAACGGGCGGACGGTAACGCGGTGCATAAAAGAGACTGAAAATGAAGAGGGGGATGAGTTAAGAATTCGCATCTTAAAAATTAGGTCGCTGGCCCTCACATTACCGGGATGGCCATTTTAGGCGTGCAATTAATGGCACTAAAATTATTCAAACCTAGAAAATGTTAAACCAGTGAGAGCGTTACCCATTTTGTTCTTAGCACGAGACTAGAGGCAGGAAAAGAGTAAAGTTTCAAAGTCGAAGAAAAACCAACAGTCGAGGACACGCACGTGTCCTCGACTGTTTATTTTCCTCGACTTTTGAAAACTTTCTCTTTTCCTGCCTCAGTCTCGAAGCTAGAAACAAGATGTAGTTAACATCCACCAGCTCGCCTGCGCACTCACTGCATTATCAGTGAGAGTGTGTTGCTTGGTGTGCTGTGAGCTCGGTAGAAACTCTCGGTCTGGTTCCTAAATTTATGTAAAGAGAAAGGTGTATTATCAAAAACGTTTAATATGTAGAACTATAGGAATATTTTTACGGCAACTGGACACATATCTATAAGTAGAGCTCTTGAATATCTTGCTAAAGGGTTGCTGAGAAAAAAATTAAAAATAAGTTAGGTGTAAATCTTTTTCACTGTTTTTTCCTGCATGACGCCTTTTTGTAGCACTGCAAGAACATCCGTTTATAGTATTTTTATTGTTTTTCTTTCTATTTTTTTTTCGTTTTAAGCAAATTGTGGCTTCATAAACCAAAATGTGTGCTGGTCGACTAAAATATGACAAATGTATATCTAATAAAGAAGGAAATCACAAGTACAAAAACCGGAGTAAAAAATAGGAGTCTATGGTTTACATGGAAATTGCTTTGCTGTTTACACACTAATTTGTTAATGAGGTGGTTAGTGGCACAATGCCTTCAATCACTTTCATTGCTCAGACTTATTTCTTATATTCTACTTTGCAGGCATGGCATCGACGTAAGTAAACCTTTTCCTAAACTTGTTCACTGTTATGGTGTCCTTAAACAAATGTGCCTAAAGATTCACTTCAATTTCTGCTAGATGTCCCTTATTGTTTCAGCATTTGAGTGTCGGCACGACTGAGAAAAATATCTGCCTGGGGAACATAGATATGTGACCTCATCCGAGACGAGCGCAGCAACCTAAGTTTCGAATAAAGTTGTGAACGCGGCATTATGTAATCGCGCTTCCCAAGCTTTTCAGTACAAGTTGCTATAGTGAATAAAGCAGTGACTTCTAAACTTATGCGCAATAATTTTGGAACTAAAAATATTTATAATTTTATTCATAGTAATGCAGATGCCTTCTTTTACAATATGGAATTTACTCGTACAATTAAAATAATCATTGTCCATATTTTATTGTATATTTTTCAGAAACAACCCAACCTCAACGCAGGGTGAGTGGCTATGCGATATGTAAAAGGCAGATTAGGTCGATGTATCAATTATAAATCTAAACGTTTTACAAGATTGAATAAGAAAAAAGCGAATGGTCGCATCCGCTATGCCGCTTGGTAGTACGTTTGTTTCTATTTTTTTAACGGTTTTATGGCATTTTACAAATATATAGCGCGAAGGTCAAGTGCACACTGACGGAACAAGCACTTGTTTGGTTAGTGTGTACTTGACCTTTGCGTTATCAATTTGTAATATGTATATCCTGCTAGCCCACCTTAATATTTTGGCATGAGGGCGTTTATGTTGCGTACTTACCGGACAATTAAGTAAAATAATTGAAAATATATTATTTGTTTTTATTGTCATTGCATATACAATCCGAATAACATTATTTTTTGAGCTTCTAACTATTAGACCACGCAGAACGTCTCGGAACATTTATTCTCCTTCTTGCTAATTCCAAAGATCCCAAGATCACGAGAGCTTCTCTCGGTGAGGAAGCACAGCGCTTGGGTCAAGTTCTGAGGGAATACTCAAAACGTTTGAATCCGATCCTCCACGAGCAAGCGCAAATGACTGATAAGGTACGTATTTTAATCAAGTAGTTGTGATATCGCGGTAATTCTTTTATAACGTAAGTTTCTATTCAGTACGAATCACAAGCACCTTTCTTCATGCGCGTTCAGTGTCATCAGGTGTGTCATAACGCTGATCGATTACAGCCCCTGGCGTGAGCGTCCTTAATCTTGAAAGACACGTTGGGCGCTGATTTCAAAACATTTCACGTGCATCTACCGAAACCAATACTAAGTGCAAATGTGGTTAGTATTCGATGTATATCTAGAATACAGAGTGCGCGGAAGTAAACGAAAATGAAAGCGACAACTGTAGCACGGTCACGTAATGCGGAAAAAATGGTGCTGCCACCTACCCGAGGACATTGTGCAACGTGTTTATTTCTCATTGTGGTCGTGATTGGCGTCGTCGAGGCCGCTGACGACCACCCCGAGTTCCTGGTGATCCGTGAAATAAGTGCGTAAGGCGAGGCACTGCATGCGCGTGCTACTTCACGGCGGTGGTCGCCGTGAACTGGGACCGATGAGTACTCGCTTGGCGAACGCAAGCCTCAAACGGCCGGCGCCGTTAGGAAGAGCGCTCGGCTGTGACGATCCAGGGGAAGGCGTAGCTTTTCCCCGCGACGTTGAGCGGTGAAGGGAGGAGATCATGTTGGAGTCGAGAGATGAGTGGAGAGTGGAGACGTGAAGCACAGAAACGAGGTGAAGATCTCGGGAAACGGCGGCTGCAAAGCGACGCGTTTGAGCACGGCTGTTTTATGTTTCGAGTTGGGTACGAGATGTAGAGATGTAAAAGTGAAATCAAAGGCGGTGGAAATTTCTATAATAAAACCATCCAAGCTTTCACGTAGCAACTGTATACTGCCACAGTGGGATTTCGTATAACAAGAGTAATGTTTGAAAACAACAGTTTGAAGCAGACGACAGGAAGACTCTCTCTTCGTCGCGCCGAGATAACCGTAAGAACTTCACTTGTGACGTTTGGTTCGTGCCGGTGCGCATGGGCAAGTTGAAAGTACGACACTGGGGCATTTCTAGACCGTAGCTCTTACCTAATTGCTCGCTATTAAAGCGAGAGTCGTCGAGACACCCACCCTAAGCATAGCAGAAGCGAAGTATGTCTGTCCTGTTGTCATGGCGTCCTGAAGTGGCACGAACACTCTGTATACATTTCGAAGCAATGCGCTTATTGACAGAGACAAAATATTGAAACATCCGTTTATTTACGCAACACATGTATATTATAAAGGAGATTATACCCTCTAAAATGGAAAACAATGAAAGCTTCTTTTTTTATCAGGAAGCTGTTTAATTTTTTGAAGAACATATTAAAAAAATTGTATTTCTATTTAAAGAGTAGGACAATAATTTTATAGAATATTATTAAATATTGTCAAATTTTATATAAAATATATGATGTGGTTCAACGGTAGTACGGGGAAACTGGTCACAATTAAAAAGTCAAGATCTGTATGTATTTAAAAAAGTAAACAGTCTAAGAAATGCCTGCGCGTCTGCTTACCCACAAGACACTCCAGAAGCCAATCTCTGCGGTTTACGAAATCAGCTCAGCGAAGTATGAGGCGGAACATCTGTTTAGACCTCAGATTTAAGTCTGCGCTGTGGCATTACGCAATGCGAGCATTATGATTTGCATTGTGTGATGCCACAGCGCAGACTTCATTTTTAACTTTAAACGGATGTTTCGCCTGATCATTCGCTGAGCTGATTTCGTAGATCCCTGAGATTGGCTCTATGAGTGTTTTGCTGGTTAAGTTCAGACGCGCAGGTATTTCTTAGAGTGTATGTTTGATCTATCTATGTAATATGCACGATAGTATGAACAGTTAATTATTACAATGAGTGACTCTGGTGCAAAATATTTTAGTGTTCCTGTAGTTTTAGCTTGCTTATGAAAGGGGATCATTTGAAATCAGATAGTAATGTGCTGACCACCGTGTTGTCTATCGCGTCAGACTTGACAAAAAAAAATCTATAAAAGAGGGCGCTCTCTTAATGAGGTCGTAATTTGTCTCTCGTGGAGTTTTCTCTGCTTTAAAATTTGGCATTACAGTTTGTATATATATATATATATATATATATAAATTGTATTATTAAAAGTAATATATATATATATATATATATATATATATATATATATATATATATATATATATATACATATATATATATATATATAT
Source organism: Ixodes ricinus (assembly GCA_037355805.1). Taxonomy (NCBI): domain Eukaryota; kingdom Metazoa; phylum Arthropoda; class Arachnida; order Ixodida; family Ixodidae; genus Ixodes; species Ixodes ricinus. Next base: position 82,529 of record JAZHYW010028062.1, on the reverse strand, counting down.
ACATATATATATATAGATATAATATATTACAACAGATACAAATTTCTTTATCTCGGGTAATTGCATGAATTCATTCAAACACTCGTGAACGGATAAGCATTTCAAACACTAAGGCAAGCCGAGTGCACTTTTATTCACCAGGCCAAGGGTTCCCTTCCTGTAGGCACCTGCCACCAAACTTAACATCACCACATCGTCAACTGTTTTGCGACTTTAACGCTACTCAAGTGGCTAACGTGTAGCGTACGTTGCCAGTTGGTTAGTTACTCGATTACCACTGTCATGACAAGTAGTAGCTTGTTAAGTTCGTTCCATGAATGACGACTTGCTGAGTCAGCGGTAAATTACTAAGAAGTTTGGGGCTCTGGTGCGGTGTTAATTTTGGGGGAAAGCTACATTGCGCCTGGAATTACTACACGCTTTTTGTTCAAAAATCAGATAAAACAAATAATCAGTCACATTTAACGCACTGAAATATAGAATCAAACGCAGTGAATAAAAATTTCAATTTTTTTAATTTGCATTAAAGATGATAGTTTAGTGTGCTGAGGTTTATTTTCATAAGTAAAAATAAAAACGGCCAATGATGTAACTTTGCTATTACAGAAAAAAGCATGAAGCTCTACAAAATATTGAATACGAAAGTAGCGCTCTAAAGCGCCCCACAGTCTAGTGTATCTAGCTCCCTGAAGCACTTAAACTGCGCGCTTATGCATAATTTAGGTTGAAAACTTATAGCGCATTTGCTGCTTCGCCTTCAATTGTGTGAGACTTCAAGACGACACTTGTGACCATTCTGAAGGTATATTTGTGTCTACCCAACGTTAAAATGATTGAATATGTGAAGCCTGTGAAGAAAGGTGCTCTTCTGCATTCTCGACGCAGATCAAGGAAAGAAATACTACATTTAGAAGAAAAGATTTCACGTGAGCTTTTCTATCTGTTCACGCGACTTCGAAACTTTCCTATACTTACGCAGGCCACTGCAGAGGAACTAAGAAGCATGGTAAACCAAGCGAAAAAATCGCTTGAAAACACGGTTCCAACGGGAGAAGGCATGAAGACGGCCAAGGACACCATGACATCTATCATCCTGGAGAAGATGAACAAGAACGTCTTCGAAGACGTAGAGAAGTTTAGCACTTTCATCGCCGCAATGTCCGATGACATCGACGAGATAGGCGCCGGCATTATTGAGCAAGGAACCAAAATGTGCGATGGCACGGTCATCGAGGACGGACTCACAGACTTTGATAAGAAGTATCTCTGGGACTGCGTCGAAGCGTTTAGATTTACTAATATTCAGAAAGAAATTAACGAGCAAGCAGGCTCGATGTGTTGCTAAACGTTTTGCGCTGTGTGTAGCATAATCAAATTGCTGTTAATTGATATGTATATCATACACGCGGGGATTTAAGTCGCAATAAAAAATGTATCTCTGTCACCCACGTTGTTTCGATTACCTAGTAGTGGGAACCAGCACTGAAATGTCGAAAGGTATCAGCCACGCGTATATTACATTCTCCTTGTGCGCACAAGAAAAGGCCTAACGTCTGGAGTGATTACGGGGTGGAAGATGTAAATTGTTTATTAATCGAGTGGCGCATACAAATAAATTACACCGATCAGCCAACCGCCCTGTGACTGTTGTCGACATGCAAGATATGTTACGTTATATAATAATAATAATAATAATAATAATAATAATAATAATAATAATAATAATAATAATAATAATAATAATAATCTTTATTAACTATTTCTTAGAGTCAGGATCAAGTTCAAGGTCTTGTCAAAGCCTCAAGGGCTTGTGGGACTAGACCCAGCAGTATTAGGAAGCATGGTGAAAATGTGCAGATTGTCATGTACACGCACCAATACGCACGCACACATACACACGAATCATACACCGATGATCTCATTTCCTCAAGGCACATGGTCACATTTCTGTCGGTCTTGAATGAGCGGAAAAACACACAGTCTCATCAGAAGAAGAATCGCGCAAGTACGCACATGCACAGTAATCAAGATGACAATAGACGTCGTTGTCACTTCGGAAGGAGGAGCGAACTGTCAGAGGCCAGTTTACTTCCTCACAACAGAAAAAAAAAGACAAGGAAAAAGAAAACACCTTTACACAATTGCTTTTCTTAAGAAAAAAGAAAGAAAAGGTTTTCATGCTTTCAGAAGGAAAAGAGAAAAAAATATATAGTCACAATTACTCTTAAAATTATTTACACGATTACTTTTATAAGAAGAAAAAAAGCTTTTCATGATTTTTATACTTTTCGTTAAGAAAAGAAATAAAAATATTCCTAGTCAGATACAGTATTTCTATAAATCACGTTCTCAGTGATCGCTCGAATTGCATAAAAGATAGAAAGTAAAAAAGGGGAGAATAAGAACGAAGGTGAGCGTTTAATAAACTAAAAAAATAAAAAGAAACATCCCCACAAAACTAAAGTGGGGGAAAAAAGAAGATAGGTGCCACTGTTTCTGCACATCAGAGAACATGCTTCTCAGACGTTTTTTCAACTCCTTGTTTGAGTTAATGGAAAGCAGAGATTCTGGAAGATCATTAAATATTTTTGGCTAATAAAATGTGCGCAAACTTTCACCATAGTGGGTTCTCACCCTCGGAGTGAGGAAACGTGGAACTGATCTGAGTTCGCGGAGATGGACTAGACTCGAGTTTGAAATCACTTTCCCAGAAATGCCGCCAGATGACAGTTTGAAGAAAGAGCGAGTAAAAAGATGGCAACTCACGTGAAGCGAAGAGGTTGGCGTTGAATGAAAAGTAGCTGTTGTATGCGACACTTTTCAGAATTCCTTTTAAAACTCGGTCAATTCTTAAATGCCAGGATTGTGAACAATTGAAAAAGATAGTTATGCCGGACCTTAGTATGCTATAAGCTAAGGCGTGCATTATGCTCCTTCTCACTGACAATGGTATAAAACCTTTAATTGGAGAGCACTGGGCCGATAGTGCTGTTCCATCGTCTCAATGTCCTCTCAAAGTTGTAACCAGACCGTCATAAAGGTATGGGACGCGGTCGGCCGTACTCCTACTCCTCGCTAACTCTAGGCAGGTCCTTAAGGTAGCTGAAGGTCCGTGTTTTAACGGGGGCTCTCACGAAGATGAATAGGTGCAATGCGAGCGAGCGTTGACTTTATTTTCATGCTGTGCTGAAATTCACTATACTTCGTTGACGGGGCAATCGAAACCAAAACTGTTACTTTTCTCCATGGCCAAAGAGGTCCCATAGTGCAACGCGCGCAGCGTTGCATGCAGGGATTTCTGGAAGTAGTCGATCTGCGAACCGCCGGTGTGCAGTTTGGGAGGGGCAATCCCGTGCCTAAACCCGAGGTGCTGCGGTATACCTCCGCGCGTCTTGGGCGAGAGGCGGGGACTCGACCAACGTCAGCGAGGCGTTTCTGTGGTGATCTCTTTGGCGTCCTTCCCGAGATGAGCGGTAAACTTCTGTGCCCGGCGACCCGCAGGAGGTTTCGGACATTTTGCGTTCAAAGACGACCGGCTCTCCCTCGGCACAGACGGCCTGCCAACAGAATATTATTCCAAGTTTTGGGAGGCTCTAGGCGATTCTCTCGTCGTGGTTATCAATACTTTTCTGAACTCCGGTTTTTGCCCGATTCTTTTAAACAGGGTGTAATTAATTTGATCCCAAAAACTGATCTCTTGTCAAAAATTTAAGAAAATAGCGCAAAAAAAAAAGAGAGAGAGACAGGGACGCGAAGTGAACAGTACAAACACTATAGAGAGGGACACAAAGCACCTCGGGTGGGGAGGTACAGGAGTACCAGAACAGAGCGGTTCTTCAACATCGGCGCCCCAGGGTCATTTTCCCGAAGCAGAGAACGTTGCGAGAAAAGGTTGCTGACCACCTTGAGAACCAACTTTTCACTCTAAAAAGTTCCAGTCTTAAAAGTTCTTTAGCGGCCCAAGAACTCTTATAGCTCCAGAAGAGCGGTTTCGACTCAAGCACTATCACCCCCTGGCGCACTAGAAAGACAACTGGCATTGACGAACTTTTTCGCATCGAAAGGTGCTTAAAAAAACCTCTTAAAAGGTTTTCCACAAAAAAAAATCTTTTAAAGTTTTTCGTTTTTAAAACCCTAAAAGGATTTCGTACTTAAAACAACTTTTTAGGGTGCAAAATATGGAAGAGCTAACTCACTCCTAACAGTTCGTATACGACCAACTTTTTTAGAGTGTGGTCACTTGGAGAACAGTAGTTTCTGAGATGGCGGCAGTCCCGTTCATCATTGCGCGTGGTGACCAATTCTTGTTGCGTCCAACAACGCTTTTGCGGTGATGAAAATGTCATTGTTTTTTTAGTGTGGCCAGCGTGCCACGGCAAAAATGTACATGTGTAAATAAAACAGAAATCTGCATTAAATTTTCTACATGCACTTTTTCGACTAAGGCGTTGTCACGTCAAAAGAAACGGAGTACCATCTTCGTCAAGTGAAAGGTAGGTGTTTCAACTTCTTGGGTTAGGTAACTTGCTGGGACCTTGATGACGTGAACTATTATACGTGTTGCTTCTATGGAAACCCCAAAACACTTCCTTTGTTCTTCTGTTGTGCTCGAAAGAAACTCGAGCAAGAGGCGAAAAAACACCACTGATGCCAAGAGCACGCTGGATAGGCCGCGACATCGGTTACTCCCAATGTTGACATCCAGCGAGCGATATCGGAAACGACCGCGCCGACGTGCTTTTTATCTTATCCGCCACTGTGTCCTGTGAGCAGGGGTCTGCGGTTTGCAGGTGAGGCATATCGGCAGCGCTGCCTTCAACGCTCGTTCCAGTCGAGGGCCGCGACCCGGATCCGTCCCAAAAAGGCAAGTACTACCACTCTGAGGAGCACTGTTGTCACGGAACGGCGTTTTAGGGAATCCGTTCCTGTATGATGGAACAAAAAAAAATGCATCCGTAATGTCTCATTGGCGGTACCAGATTGGAATTCTTTGCGTTATTTTTTGTTCAAATATTGATACAGGTTTGTGGAGACCACGAAAGTTAACGTTCATACACGCAGCAGTGTTTGACTACGTTGGCATACGTTACGTTGAGAAACAACTACCAGTTATTGTGACACATCCGTGCGCCTTAACGCCGCGTACCAAAGCTATACTTCATGAAATGGTTGTCACGCTTTGCTTGCTTTGTTAGTCTTCCTGGGATGAAAGTGCTTAGCGTTGGTAGTTTCCCCGGTATGGGGGTATGTGCATCTTGTTTTGTTTAGATCAGGTTTATGCTATCTTGAGACAAACCGTTTGAAGGCATTGTTGTAGATGCCCACAGGCAGCGTAAGCGGAAGGATACTTCACATTCGTTGAAATGGAACGGTAAACGTTCCTTTAAACTTATAAAACTTTGCAATGCAACTCGTTCCGTTCCCAAAGTGACAAAGAACCAAGGAACGGGTTTTCGTTCCCACAAATTCCCATAAAAATGAGTACATTTGGGTGATCACGCCTAATGTCATGCGAAGGTGAGTCCAGTCAAATTTCTTGACTGGACAGCGCAATGGAGCGACCTTGATTTTTTGTCATGTATTGTAGTGGGCTTAATACACGCCTACTGTATTTGAAGCGCTTGGCAGACATTAGAGACAAAAATGGTGTGCGCTTTTGCACTGTCAAGACTTTAAAGAAATTAAAATACATGTTTTAATGTGAAACAAATGTATAAGTACGCGTCGATGCATTTGGGACTAATCAACGTACAAAAATACAAAATTTTTAATGCTTTGAGAACGGCATCTTAATGACTGTGTTTGACGAGTCTATAGTACAGACCAAGCTCCTGTGTTTGTTAACCACAATGAAACAAACTTTCAGGCGTGCGTGCACTTTAAATGCTTTCAGTGCAAACTCCTTTAAAATTCGGTGAGCCAACAAACGCAAAGGGGCAAGTGCTTGGTCGCGGTCGGGAGCTGATTCACCTATCCTTTGAATAGGTTTGTTTTAAAGGCCGTTTAGGTGCCCGTCAAACAGGAATATTGGGTTTAACTTAAACTGAATTAAGACTGGATGTACCATGTTTTGCAAAACTTTTCTTTCTTAAATGTGGTACATCGTGTGGCGGGAAATAACGACCACTACACTTGCATATTTCAGCAGCCTAAGTGTTTCACAAGGTATGCTCTATGCAGTGCACAAATGCACTGTGTGGTCACTTGATTACTCAGATACTTTTTGACTTTTGTCATCCGAAGATTTCGAGGGTTTTCTCCTACCAAAATTATTATGCACCAAATTGTGAATACATCAATGTGATCTTACCTTACCAACCTCACGAAATCACTGATGTGCGTGCATAGTTTCTTTGTTTGTTTAATTAAAAGGCAGTTGAGTAACTTGCATTTAAACTACATGTGTGAGTAATGTCCCAAATATTGTTGATCTAAACCGGAGGACAGAAAAACAAACAAGCCAAGCAAAATACCGACTGCACGGATATTAAAACACTTCGCCTAGTGTTACCTCCATAGCAGTCGACCCTCTGACGGTTTCCTAAGAAGCTGATGAGAAAATATGTAACGGAGGTTTATGCAAAGATATACGGCGCTATTTTGGCGTGACATTTTTGTTATGACAATATATGTGAGAGTACCACTAAAGCTATATCAGTCATTGTTTTCGGTTCGAACTCTAACCCTTTGCCTACCGCAAAAATTTGGAAAAAAACAATTTGAAAATACCGAATTTTTTTATGTGCCCTATAAATTTAATATGCAATACAAAGGCCAAAAACAAATGCCAAAATATTTATTATATGAGAAATCTTTGAACACACTGCAAAAGAAAAAGGGACTAAAGTTCCGCTTCACTGCATTACCGCAGACAGTTCACATCACCTTGCACATGGACGTTCAGGCCGGGCGTAGCAGTACTGCAGACAGTTCACATCACATTGCACGCAAAGTGAACGCAAAACGTGGAGGGGCTGGAGGGGGATTTTCTACATTGATTCTAGTCCAATGCCGACACGCCGACACGATGTCCTCATCGAAATCGGAGTCGTCTGAGCTCAAATCCAATAACTCAGTTGCATTGCTCTCGCTGTTCGATGAAAGATTCATTTCCTCGTCTTCTGAATCTGAAGAGACGTCACAATATCTTCGTTTTCGCCCCAATTTTGAGGCAAGATCGTCACTACGAACGCAGCGACCAGAAGTTGACGTCGCCATTTTTAAATCCCCTGTTGCCTGCGTTGGAACAATTTTCTGCCAAATTCAGAAATTTACCAGGTTTTTATTTTCCGTGAAGCGCCATCTATCCACGGCAAAGCTCACTAGAAACACGTGGACTAGCCCAGTTCGTCCATGGTAGCGTATTGGAGCCCGAATCAACGTGGACGAGCCCAGCTCGTCTTCGGGGGAGCGGTACAAACAGTGTGGACGAACTCAGGTCGTCCATGGTAGGGAAAGGGTTAAGCAGAATTCTCCCTTTACGTGTTCGGCATATAACGAAATACATTTTTAAATGTAACTATGATTTCGTTTTACTGGATCACCGGGGAAAAAAACAAACCATATACATGTAATATGATTTTCAGTGTTATATTTTATTCCTGATATCCAGGACAAATATTCGATCACAAAGAATGAAGGGGCCTTTAGTCCCGCCATCTGCGTTAAAAAGTGCAACATCTGCGTAAGTGTCTGTAGCCCATATATATCACTGGGAATGGCTTATCTAATTTTCGGAGCTATACGGCGAGCAAGCGATCTAAAAAGCGTCTTTGACGCATCGAAACGCAGAGGGGCACGCCAATCAAAGGGCAACATAGAGAACGCGTAGAGAACGGGCGATGACGAAGCAGCGAAGCACGCGCCGTCATCGATTGAGAACAAAAAAAAAACCCACGCACGCAGTTTTTCCTTTCTTTTTTTTTTTTTTTTGGGGGGGGGGGGGGGGTAAGCAAACGCTTGACGTGCGCAGTCTCTTATTGTTTTTTTTTGTTGTTGAAAGAGAAATTGATACCTTCTTACAGGATAATATAGATTTCTTCTCATTCACACATCGTTGTTTCTAGGCCGGAAATCCGCGTGGTACGCAGCCACAAGCATGACAAGGCGAATCGAGGCGGGACAGACGGAGTTGTGCTGGAACGTTCGATGATCGCTCCTTGAAAGGATCGTCGGCGTCCCGACGCTGAAATGGATATGCGTAGGCGGCGTTCGTCACAGCTGCCGTGTGGTCTGGAAAACGCAAAATGTGAGTACACACTGCCTTGCTGTGCTTGCCTGACGTCAATATTAAAACAAGCTTTCTCAACTCGGTTGTTTTACCGATTCTCCCACCTCATGGGACGGTCGGAATCTGCTTATTGTTGTTACCCCTCGTGAGCCAGCTGGTGGTGTTAGAGAGTAGAGTTTGAGCAGAGAATCCAATGCAGATTTCAGGCCTAGCGGGCGCGTGCTGAATCCATGCTTCGAAGTGAGAGCACGAGTTGCCGCTAGCAATACGAAGCTCTAGCGTACGACTAAAAAGAGAGTTTTAGTAGGGAGTTTGCCTAGATCGTTTTCAAAGGCCCGCTATCACTACGGGCGGGCGCTCTAGAGCATGCATTGAAGTGGCAGCGCGAGCACCCGCTACTAATAGACCTATTGCTATATTACCCAAGCATCAAGGAGAATGCAGGGATTGGTGTTCCACGCGCCGCACGTGCTGGCCTCAGCAGTAGTAAATTTTCCAAGCAAATGCCTAAAACAAATTGCGTCTTGCACTCGCGTTCGTCAACGCTTTATTTTGGTTATTTACTTGGAATCTTTTATACGGGGAAGGCGTGCGCGTGTGGCGGGTGGAACACCAATCCCTGCAATCTCCCTGATGCTTAGATGCTACAGCAAATGGCCTATAGTGTGGCCTGAAACCACGCACTGTTGAAAATTGGGCGAATTGGTATTACATAGTTACGAACAAGGAAAAAGCAAGTCTGTGTGTTCCTCGTTCTTTGTCCTCCGTACTTTTGGCGCTGTTTTCCTCTAAGCAACTAAAACCACGATCTACTAAAATTCTTCAATAGATCGTATGCTGCGGAGAACGTGCCCAGCGAGGCTCGTGCTCAATTCATGCTTAAGCACGAATTGAGCACTTCAAATCGAAGTGACGTCACTAGCTCTGAGTATACTCCGTTCATCCTTAAGCTGAGACTAGAAGCGTCACCTTCAGCGCGAGCTCGCTGGCTTCCGCAATGCTTTCGTTGCGCGTGCCTCCGCGTTCACACTTGTGTTAGCTTTATTTAGTGACTCTAGTGTTAGCAAGGGCAGAAAACGCGCGCTGAAGGCGGAACCTTTAGTCTCAGCATAGGGGTGGGCGGAGTATAGACCATTTGCTGTCTTACCCAAGCATCAAGGAGAATGCAGGGATTGGTGTTCCACGCGCCAAACGCGCACGCCTTTCGTGTGTAAAAGATTCGAAGTAAATAACTAAAAGAAAGCATTGACGAACGCGCGTGCAAGATGCCATTTTGTTTTGAGGTTTTTGCTTTACGGAAAAGTTACTACTGCTGAGGCCAGCACGTGCGGCGCGTGGAACACCAATCCCTGCATTCTCTATGATGCTTGAAGTGGAGACAGCAATAGGTCCTATTGGCGACGTGAGCGATCGAAAGCGTCACTGTGGTAGGCCCACCACAATTGGCCGAATGCTAACTATGACGTCAGCAAAGGATGTGTCATCAACGGAAATAAGAGGAATGTAAGAACTTCAATTTTGACGGTGTTGGCAGTGTTGCTTTGAGAGCGCTATGATTTCAGGCTTCCACCATGCCCCTTACAGACACCATCGAACCCTTTGTTCACAAGGTAATGACGTCACGAAAGGTAACTAATGGAGGGCGCCACCGAAACATCTCGCCGCTAATAGCAATGCGAAGTTCCAGCGTACGACTAATGCCTGGTTCAGACAGTTGCGTTTGACTGCGTTTGACTGCCTTGCAGCTGCGAGAAACCAGGACATCCCTGTTGCCTATTAGCGGCGAGATGTTTCGGTGGTGCCCTCGTTCGGGTACTCCGTGACGTCATTCTGTGAACAACAAGTTCGATGGTGTTGTAATGGGCGTGGTGGAAGCCTAAAATCTAGACTCCAAGCAACACTGCCAACACCGTCAAAATGAAGTTCTTATTCCTCCTATTTCCGTCGATGAGAAAATGCGGCGTCATAGTCAGCAATCGTGGTAAGCCGCACAGCGACGCTTTCGTTCGTTCACGTCGCCAATATCGCGTGCCAAGGTGATTCCTTGAATTGGATTTCACGCTTCATACGAAGCACAGATGTGCCGAGTGACTCGCTTTCTTTCTCGACGAAACGCTGTCAAACGCACTCAAACGCAAGTGTCTGAACCGGCTTTAAGAAGTGAGTTTTAGTACATCGTATGCTAGGGAAAGCGTGCCCAGCGGGCACGTTCTCAATAGACCGATCCATAGCCTCCTCTATTGGCAAAGTGACCGATCGAAAGCGTCGCAGTGGTCGGCCTTCCACGATTGGTCGAATGCTGACTATGACGTCAGCAAAGGATTTCTCCTCGACGGAAATAAGAGGAATGGAAGCACTAACTTTTGGCGGTGTTGGCAGTGTTGGTTTCAGAGCGCAATGATTTCCAACTTCCACCGTGCTAATTACAAACACCATCGAACTTGTTGTTCAGAAGGTAATGACGTCACGAGGGGTGCTTGCCGCTCCTCTCGACAGATGGAAACTGTACGCTCCTCTAGACAGACGAGCCTAGGTCATTTGGCTGGGACGTCGTGACCCTATCGACCAAGCAGGATTTTCGCGTCGCGTGGGCTTTTCTGGCACGGCACCACGGTGTGCACGGCACCAAGGCTGGCGCGACACGAGCTTACTAAACGCTATCAAGTTTTCGCGTCACGCCGGCTTTTCCGGCACGGCACCGAGGCCGGCGCGCCTTTTCTGGCACGCCACCGTGGCACGCACGCCACGAGCTCCTTAAAGGGGCACTGACACATCGAATTTTTTTTTATTATCCGAAACAACTGAAAACGATGCCGGGACATTACCCTCAAAATTCGAAACTTGGGAATTCGGTATTTGTGAAGTAAAAAAACATTTTCCAAATGCCGAATTCGAAGTTCCCGCGCGATCCGCGCCGGTGTGTTGACGTCAAATATTGCGGAGTCCTGGGAGTTGACTTTCTTTCACGACTCCATGCTCCAAACCAATGTTGCCACCGTGACCCGAAGCGAGGAGGTGAAGAGCGGGAGATAAGGGCGCCGGCGGACCGGGAAAAACCGGTTTTATTCCGTGCGAGCGGTGCCGCCTGCCCAGGCGGCATGTTTTCCTAGGGAGGATACAAATCCAGGAGGCGACATCACACCGGACTACGATTTTTGGTATTTCAAAAAGATGGGCAGTAGTGCGTTCGCAATTGCGTTAAGAAACATGTTTCACGATTGCCGTTATTAAATGTTATAGAAATGTCGCCTACAAAGCTTCTATATTTCATGATTTTTGACGTCACAAATCAAAAGAACCGAGGAGGTGAGGAGCGGAAGAGAAAAGCGCCAAAAATAAAAAAACGCGCGCTCGCGTGGAATTTCTTTTTTTTTACGATGCGGTATTTTTTTTTTGTGTATGACTACAATTTTATCGTTTTAGACAATAAAAAAATACGACCCTTGGGGTGTCAGGGGTGCTAAACCGAAATTTGGATTTTACAAAATAAGGTAGCAGGAGTGTTCAACGGGGCGCCACGAACCCCAAAACACCTCTCATAAAGCGATATCTTGAACGGATGGCCGTATTTTTGTAAAATAAGGATGCGATTGAGTGAGAATCGCGACGTCGCGTTTCCTGCAGAATAGTTGAGGAGGAGGGGAAACGGCCTTGCTTCTCTCCCTCTTCGCGACCTCGCGGAGTCAAAGCGAAGAGGAGGAAACGAGAATCGTGACGTCACGGTCCTTTTCGGCCATCTTCAAGCGCGCTCTTCTTTCGCAAAAATACGACCATCCTTTGGAGATGCCGCTTCACGAGGATGCTTTCGGCTTTGTGGCGTACCGCCTAGCGTTTCTGCGATGTTTTCTGAAATCAAAATTTCTGTTCAGCATCCTTTTAACCCATTGCCTACTAGTAACAAGTGTCACTCGTGCAACCCCTAATCAGATAGTTCGATGAACTCTGAAGGGAGGAATGAAAACGATGACAATCGTTTTCATCACTCCACCCTCCTGAATGCTTTCAGCGCTATCACACTGTGAAGGACTTCTGAAGATGACCAGAAGATCAGAAATCCTGATTTGGGGCAAGTTACCACACCTTAAAATCAACGAGATGTTTTTGTCTTATTTTGAGGTAAATTACCCTTCTAAAATTAAGTTTTGCTGTATGTTCCTTGAAGGAAAAAAAATGAGGAGGCAAGGAGGTTAACGCTGTCGCGTTAAAATATCAAGCAACTGACTTTTAATATGCATACATGTATATTTATTTACCACATAGAGAGATATAATAAGAACGCTGGCGAGGATGTTATTACACTGCAAGCACGAACCGTTTGTCTTTTTAATGCGCATTACGTTATTTATAGACACGTACTCAAAGAGAAATCTGGAACACGAATCGAGAATATTATGTGTGCATATTTCAAATAGTTTTTTTTTTTTGTGTAGTGTAAAACTGAGTTTTGTCATGGACAGTGGGAACATGAGGGAACAACGCGACGCGCATATCCGAGCGCAGCTCTGTTTAGAAATGCTTGTTATTCCCTACAGTATTTAAGGGTGAAAAGTGTTTAAGCAAAACTCAAGTCGCTTCGCTTGCCGAGCGGCGTAACCACACTAACCAGCCGCTGACGCGATTGACATGGCCGACTCCCGCGCCACCAGGTCAATGCGTCAGTAGTAGTAACTATAGTTGCGCCGCTTAGGGGTGCGATGAGATGCGCTAATTTCTCACGCGTTTCACGCTTTACTCTCCTGGATTAAAATAATTCTTCATGACTGCCTGCGAGGCCGAAATGACTGTACTGGGTGATGGTATCAAATGACTGGCTACAAGGTTAAAATGACTGTACTAAATAACTGCCTGCAAATTTAAAATGGCTGTACTAAATTACTGCCTGGAAGGTGCTCATTTTATTTCCATCACTTCCCACTGTTGGCGCAGCCAGGATCTTTACAGTTGAACTTCGGAAGTCCAGCCGAGGTCTGGGCATTGGGATCCTCAGAGTCGGCTCAAACTGCAACGGACAAAAAGAGTCCTGCTTTGTTCGGATCCACGAGCTGTACCCACAGCAGCCGGCCCAGTTAAGTGGTCGGCTGCAGATTGGAGACGTCATTCTCAAGGTCAACGGCGTGCGGCTTTTCGGGAAAAGTCCGCTGGTGAGTCGCAGCTTGCCTTCTTTGGAGTCCCCTATATTTTTAACGTAAAATTACATTCTTACTGAAGCTGAAGTGAAGCGTGCCACAGTTGGCTTTCTATGATGCTTAGGGCGGATAGATTGAGTTTGCTCCATAAAAAGAGGATCTGAAAATCTACTTTGCTTGGCTGAAACTGCAGCTTTGGCTGAGGCTGTAGCCAAAGATAGAAGCGCAAGCTATACTCCGTTCGCCCTTAAGCAGAGACTAGAAGCTCCGCCTTCAACGCGGGCTATCTACTCTGGCTAAAACAAGTGTGAACGCGAAGGCACGCGCAACCAAAACACTGCGGAAGCCAGCGAACTAACGCTGAGGGCGGAGCTTCTAGTCTCAGCTAGTGATGTGAACGGAGTGTTACCGCGCTTCTGGCTTCAGAACGTACTTACATATCCAGCGCAAGCGCTCCTTCTCGGAAGAACGTTTCTCTTGTACAGGTTACTCGAAAAAGTAATCGATTACAATTACAGTTACTATTTGTTAAAATTATTCAATGACAGTATGTGATTGCTTAAAAAGAAACGTAATTGGCCGTTGCTCGAAAAAGTAACCGTTACGTTTTCGATTACTTCAAATTTTCGGAACGACGGATTTTTTGCCGGTTTCAAAACTGGTCTTTCGTACTGTTCCTTATTGAATTAACTCCCCAGATTATAAGCTACTTAAATTCTTAATTCACAAATTTTGGTAACGTACCCTCCTCTCGGATACTTGGTTCGATGATTTATTTATTAGAAACTTGTAAAAACAAAGGGGTCTGAAGCACGGTGTAGGTTGGAGTCAGTGTCCGCTCCGTTACTCATACGGGCTGGTTCACACAGCGCCGTTTTCTGACGTTACGTTACAAAAGATCGCGTAAAGTCACCGGGACATCTGTGCTTCATATGAAGCGTGGCTTCCTGTTCAAGGAAATAGCTTAACACTCGACAATCCAGACACGAATGTTTCGGTGACTTATAGACGCTTTACACGCGCCAGATTGAGCCGCCATAGCCGACCTTCTCTTGTCTTACTGAGATGCCAAGCCACTGAAACGGACGTTTCCCGAGCCTCCACACAGGCCTATGCTGGGGAGAAGGACGTAGTAGCCCCTAATGTGGCAATAACCTGCCCTGCTGTAATAAGAATGAAGTGCAGCAAACGGAATAAGAGGAAACAAAAACTGAAGGGCGGTTATGGCGACGCCCATGCACAGCTGCTGTAAAGCGTCTATACGTAAGGTAAGAAAACGGTGCTCCGTGAACCAGCCTTAAAACTCGATTACACATGACAATTTGATCGATAAACCGAAATACAACTGCCAATACTTGAGTGTTCCACACAAGCACGGAAGAGGAAGATTATTATTCTACAAAATATTGCGGGAGTACGTATTCGGAGCAATGCTGCAAACATGCGAAATTGAATTTATCCACAACACACTTGATTCCGCACTAGTCCCTGACAAGGTGAAAACGGCAGGGAGGAGCTTCGGTTGTCCCGCCTCCATCGCGAGATTCCTATCTAACCTGTCTTCGACAATTAACGCTTCGGCGTCTCGTTTCCCTCGAGCGCGGCCGTGCTGCCGAAGTCCAGTGGATGGGCACGAAGCGTGTGCTGCAGGCCGGGCGTTCGAAAGACGCGCCGTTCCGCACTCACTCCGTCAGTGACTATGTGGCAAGAAACTGAGGGAGAGGAAGAGAGGGAGAGCGTGATGGGGACGTCAGAACGCCGAGCTCTGATTCGAATGATTAGGGGGAAACCTAAAGCTATAGCTGCCTTTGTCTCCACTGCACTCGTCGAACGCGTTCGAACCCCGAGTGCTAAACTCCAGGGTTAAACGTCATAACGCGAACAAGCAACAGTGTTTCGTCCTCTCTATGTTTTATACTTTCTGTTTTGTAGTACATCTTACCAACACGCTCGTTAGGAATTTAACTGCCGAAAGTGTTATTCTGTACGACTTTTAAAATTAAAAAGCTGTCCAAAAAAAGTGTGGTGGGAAGTGTTCACTTCGGGCACTAAACTCAGTGTATTACTTTTCCCACCAATCATTTCGAAGTAAAATGCCAAAACGGGCCGATGACGTGTTCGCGCGAACAGTGCCGTGCAGTATACATACGGTTGAGGAATACAATAGAACAAATTAGGCTAAAGTTTGTGATGCGCCTCCTGGAAGCCTCGATGGGCAACTTAAGTTTTGCTAAGAAACTTTGTTCCGAAAAAAGCTGTATTTCTTAGCGAAACCTCGACTGTCAGACTGGGAATAAATAAAACAATTCATTGGGGAGTCCTTGCGAGTTTCGCGTTTGAGCAAGCTTTGAGGAAAACACTTGAGTGGTTCGTCGTCTCAAATGTGGGTCACAGTTTGTAATTATTTCTCGCCACTGAAACACACTAGAGAAATTATTTAAAATGAATGGTTTGCATTGACGTAATTTTTTGCTCGTGCCACGTTTTGAATAGCAAAACGGTTTTCCTGATGTTAAAGTGCGAATTTTGCCTATTAACCTGTTTTCCCAAATTACTTGTACTCTTAGAACGGAGATATAAAAGTCTAGACACATTTAGGCGATTTTGTCTCTGAATAAAGTTTAAGGCTTACATGTACTTCTAATTCGTTTTATTTACGATATTTTACCGCGGCTGACGTGTTTCCTTTTTTTCCATTTTCAGCAAGCTCTCGAAATTCTTCGAGCTACGTCAGAGCTTGGTGAAACTCACCATCTACAGGCCTTTAGTTGACCCTAATGCAGCGCAGAATGTAAGTAAAACGGATTTGCCTATTTTTTTACCTAACTAATTGAAATGTGTGTAGACCTCATACATGTGGTGCCACACTGTTAGCAGGGACGAGCAATCACCAGTTTTTGTTTCTCTTTTTATAAACTACTATTGGGGTGGGAGGTATCATTTGAGGATTTAAACTAAGAGGTAAACACAGTACCCGCTAATATAAAACTCGCAAAAAGCGACAATGTTGCAATCATGTTGTTTCTTACAGCGTTTAATACGCACATACAGGAAGCTTGTTTATCACTTAAAAAGCCCTTCACAATTTACTTACACAAGACGTGAAGCGCTTCAGCAATGAGCCAGCTCCGTCGTTTCTGTGCTAAACTTTTTGAATTAGGTTGTAGTGCGCTTAATTCTATGTAGGAAGCTCGACACACAGGCACGTCAAACACATAATGATAGCTATATCTTCTTTTTTTTTAAACTTGAATGCCACTCTTTAGCCATAGACCAAACACGTTTTAGAACAAGCTAATTTGTTGAAAATCGCTCGAGTCGTCGAATTTCGTTCTTGTCTTGTTCGCTTGCATCGTTTTATTGCTCTCAGGATTCCGAGTGGAAGCGGTCGAAATATCAAATCGAAATCATATGTTACAAGACGAGTAATGACTGCCTCCAAAGTTAAAATGACTGTACGAAACGACTGCCTGCAAGGTGTTTATTTTCTTTCCATCACTCGCCACTGTTGGAGAAGCTAAGATCTTCACAGTTAAACATCTCAAGTCAAGCCGGGGTCTGGACGTTGGGAACCTCGGAATAGGCTAAAACTCCAATGGACAAAAAAAGACTCCTGTTCGGTTTGGATTTACAGATTTACAAGACGAGTAATCTAATAATCATATTACAATGTAGCCAGGCGTTGCGACGTTACTGGTTGAAAGCACATCACGCGGAAGGACTCACAGGAATCAATGAAGACACGAAATATTTCTGGTTTCTCTCTTCTAGTGCCATTTACATGGAATGTAATCACTACAACAAAGATATTGCTCCTTTGCAAAGTGCGCGCCTGCGGCGACAATAATTCGAGGTCGTCATATTTTGGACTTGCAATCAGAGAACCTAAGACATGCAAGTGCTGCGCCACCGTTTGGCGAGGGAGGACTCGGGTCAGATCGCACGCTTTGAAGTCGAAGTAATGCTCAAAGTAATGGGGACCGTTATTGTTGCTCTATTGTGCTGAAATTGTGTGATCAGGTCTTTACGCCCTAACCCAAGTCAGGCCATTTAAGTCGAGTTATTGTAAAGTTCAAGCTCGATGTTTCCATACAGCACAGCTTGGAGACTGAAAATGTCGAAGACTCTTCCGAGGACTCGTCCAAGTACCTGGAAAGTCTCGACATGGCTATGTCGGAATCCACCTGCGCTCCGCTTAGTTTCCACCAGCAGGACAAGCAAGACGATAATCACAGTGACTTTGAGTCGTCAGGTTCAGCCTGCTCACCCAGCCTTCAGGAGGTCAACGCTCCGGAGACAAGGTTCCCTCCAGGATCGTCGACGACGAGTGATGTCGGGAGCAGCGACTGCGACCACCTGGTCTCAGACCTCAGTGCGTTGGACAGTTTGGCTAGAGACTCTGAAGTCTTTCGAGATCCCGGCAGCGATTGTACCCACGGAAGCGGCAACGCGGGAGACCCAGAGTGCTGCAGGCGCCACAAGTCGGTAGACGTGTTCAAGTCGAAAGAGAGCAACAACTTATTAGGGGACACGACTGCGAGATGCCGGTTCGAGCGGCACGCGAGTGACATGGTGCGCAGTTGTTGCAACGGCGTTGTGTTCGGGGACGAACCTGCTGGACCAGGTTTGACGAAGTGGCGAGGCACAGTGCTTTCCGAGGATGCGGACGAGTCCAGAGAGAGTCGCAAGGACATCGCGAAGAAGGAAGCAGCCCCGAGTCTACCGCTGCTTCGCCTTTAGAGGTAAATTACGGAATTTTGATTCGTTGTTTTTATGAAGGCTCCATAAATGATAAATAAGCTAGGGAAGCCAGGGAGTGCGAGCACATCAACACGTATATTTATTATTGGCACCCATCAGACCCCAAAATAAAAAAAAATGTAACTAAGGTAAAAACGGATCTTTAAAAAGGTTTTCCTGTTCCTCTAGGAGTGTTTTGGTAAAACGGGGTTCTACAGCGTGTATCCAGAAAAAAGGGGTTTCTTTCCCCAAAAGTATAAACTACGCATCGCCAAACGCTCAATCTTCTCCCAAATGTAACGTGAGTAGTCTGAACCAGATGCCAACATGTTAAAACTGACCGTTATCTTATTAAAAGTTTGTTTATAGGCAATTTTTGTTGCCAACATGTTAAAACTGACCGTTATCTTATTAAAAGTTTGTTTATAGGCAATTTTTGTTAAACATTTGAATGAAAAAATGGTGACCGACGCAATCTACGAATAGATAGAGCTGAATGTCGTCCGTTACCGCGGGAAAGGTCCCCGGTTTCCCATTCAAACTTTCAGAGAATCATTCCTAACTTTTGGTCAAGATAGCGATTACATCTGAAACTTCGGCATCTGGTCCGGATTGCTATCGCGGAGATTGGGCGTTCCGCGATGCGTAGTTAATTTTTGTAGTAAACAAATAATGTAATTTTTTATTCGTAGACACCTTGTACATGACTGCAAGCTATTTTATGGCCTATTACCACATGATGGAGAGTTGGCGAACACTGAGCTATAAGGATCGCTTTTATCACCAAAAAGTTGATTTTATTATATTGTGAGGCAGTGCTGATTTTTGTTTTTGTTTTGCTTTGTGGAAACAATTAGTTATTGCCCAGCTGTAGTCACTAACATAGCAAGAACCTCAAGGCGTCATTTTTGTTCGGTTTGCTCACATAATGTGCGTTAGCCTTATTGGCAAGTTTTTGTTTGACGGTTTTGCGTAGTTGATGCAAGCCTGCATGCAGCTTGCTTGCGCGTGTATTGTTTTCTAACTCCTGGCTTGGGGGCTTTTAATTTGAACACATATAAATACTGCACGAGCGCTCTTCTGATGGAACATTATTTTACGTAATACGCTCGCGCTCGCACATTTCGTGTGCAGACTCCAGCTTCAGGGAGGGACAACTTCGTATGGCGTTTTCGAAGGGAAACAAGTGCATAAATAACTTAGACTTCGTTACTGAAAATGATGGATTTCTTTTCCTGTTAAGTGCAAGTGTGTTCTCCCGAAGCTAAAGGCCTTCGACAGCAGGAGCGCACGCCTGATTAAATCCTAAAGCCGCTCTGACACTGATACCTCATACAAGATACACGGTGTTCGCTGTCTTTTAACTATTTCTTTGGCGCAGCATGACCTATGTTGCTTTTTTGCGCCATTAAAAACTTAATAATCAATCAATCAATCAATCATGGTGTTCACTGCATACATGATGGCAAAATTATCTAAGGACACGGTTCAAGCATCTTTAAAGTATGTTTGCTTCACACATGCTTCAAACATGTTGGCGGACAGGTTTTGTATGACCGAAGTGACAGACCCGTCGTAAAAGGAGGAAACCTTGCGAACAGTTTCTGCAGATTGTATTTTGTATAACATAACAACCGTGTTACCGCGACCTAACATTTTGGTTTTGCTCTGGAATTAAGGCTGAAAGATTGTCTACTGTGTCGGAAGGACTTCGGCTAAAGACAACGCTGAAAGCGCAGAAGAAACACATACCAGGTCCGCCGTTATTACGTTGGCAATCACACGTTGTCTTTTAGAAAGTTTGCACAACATAAGCGCTCAAAACACGAGCGTCGCTACTCAGGGAAAAGCTGAACACTGTGTAAAAAAGGCGGCCATGGTGACGCCTTTTTAAACACTTCAAATCGTAACTATAGGCTAAGCTATGCATTCAGACGAAAGAAGCAGTGGCATGAACGGACGAACTGATCGAATGGTAAAAAGACCGAGTTGTCATCACCCTGCTGAAAGCATGTGTGTATCAGGGTATACCCTCACGAGTTATAAATCACGTTATAAAATATAAAATGCGTGAATCATTGCCTGAGAAAATATGGTTACACGATGTTCACTCATGCAGCTTGAATCCTTATCAAAGGCACGCGGTCCACCCCTTACGGTTTTCAGAACTTGCGTGATAGGAAGAAGTGTTTAAAAAAGACTGGCAGTGCGAACTCGGGAATGCAGTGGTGGCCGGTGTTCAAAAAAAGCTGCGGGGCACTTTTTTTTAATGTGTGTATTCTGCTGTAAAACGTTATTTTCAGATCGAATGCGTGTGTGTGCAACTGCAACGCGGATGGCACACCAAGCTCGGTTTTAGCCTGAGGAATTGCAACCCCCATGCTCATGACTCCCCAATGTCACCGGTCGTCAAGGCGGTACATCCGGGCAGCCTGGCTTTCAAAGATGGTCGCATCCTCCCGGACGACTTTCTCATTCAGGTCAGTTCGCAAATCCCTTGCAGTGGACATTTTGAGAAATTATAAAGGAGGCTGGAATTCTATGGGGTGTTATCAGCGGTACACAATGAAGTGTTGTCATTTGCCGAGAACTCATGCTCGAGGCGGAGCATCTGCTGTGCTCTTAACTTGTCACCGATTATAGCGAACTTTTTAGTGAATCTAGTAGTTGGTCGTATTGTGATCTGCTCATCTTGTTATTGAGAGGTGAGCCTTTCCCTTAATCACACACTTGATGACAAATGATGTCTACCTTGGCTTCTGTATACAAGTAGAGTCATTGAAACAGTTTCAAATGAGTGTGATCTTGAAGAACCTGGCGGTGTTTGTAAATTATAACAAAACCGGCAGACATCAAGCTGGAAGATAGAACTTTTACTTGTGCTTTGTCCTCGGCGTTTACTTTGTTGGAAAACAAAGCAAATGTTTCCTTAAGAGTACACACGCGTGACCTTACAAGTATACTGGGTTATAATGTTTCAGGTAAACGACTATAGTTTACTCGGTTGTACAGCGAAGGAGGCCGTCGACTACATCAAGAGGTGCGGTGGAACGATTCGATTGTTGTTTATCAGGTAAACACTGCTCATAGTATTCTTGAATTAGACAGGACTTGTATTGGTTTTAGAACTTGCGATCGGAGATTTGACTCACCCTTCATACGAGAGCGAGTCAAATTAAAACATTAATATTGACATAACATTTTGAAATATCGTGCCAATGCCCAGTAGGTTGGAAGCATTCTTACCAGTAATTAAGAGAGGCCGACAAGTGGCAGCACAGTGCAGACACCCATCATTACGTTAGACTAGTAGTGTAAAGATGACTACGTCACTTGAGTCATGCACCAAAGAAGAGCAGCGTTCTGTCGCCCGTTTTTTTTTAAGCAGTGAAAGTGAAAACTATTCAAATTTATCGTCAAGCGAAGTCGTAGCATGGTGACGCTCGTCTGTCCCTTTGCGAAGAACGAATGGACTAGAAAGTTTCAAAACAGCGTGAGGTTTTTAGACTTTTCTCGCCTAAATAAGGCACACCGGTGTATAACACCAAAACCCATTGCAGCGGTTCAAGTCATTGTAATAAAAGATCGCCGAGGAACGGTGGATGAAATAGGCGCATTTGTCTTAGTCAGTCAGTTTTTGCTTCAAGTGATAGCATATTTTTGGACCACTGAGGGGGCAAAGGGATGAAATCGTCGGTTTGATGAACGGGTGCATGGGCGGTGCATGAGTGACTTGGCACGCAAGCGAAAGACACTCATCAGCAGGAATCCACTCACTTTGTATAAACTACAGAAGACCTGCATTCGTCGGAAAGGAGACTGTCTTGAAAAATAATACAGATCTGTACCACTTCTGTTTATACAATAAGCACAAAGATAACTTTTTTTAAAACTTGACTTACCCTTGTAATAGGAGTTGCGTATACCCGTTTACTTTTAAAATCAAAAACTGCTTAGCCAAGATAAAACACTTCCCGGCTTTTTAACTGTACCATAACTGTAGACTTTACACACATTTTTTTAGGATCACGTGAAAACACTACGTATAACAAAGGAATCGACAGAGCATGTATTTCTAAGCTGCCTGGAAAAAATTTACCATGCCCTTCAAGTTATCGATATGGCGTAATACAATATTTAGACGATCAAAATAAAAGATAACTTGTGTGAATTATTATAGTCCGTACCTTGCTGCGTCTTCCCGATGCGATATTTACACAGCGCTGTTTCTTGTTTTTCAGAATCCACAAGAAATTTCATGTTCCTTAGTGCAAATAATGGATTTTGCTGAAAACATTGTTAATATCCGAAGGTGATAATAAAAAGAAATAAAAAAAGCTAATCCCAGTTCAACGACTACTTAAAGCTTGTGCCAAATGTTTCAATATTTTTTTTTAATCCAGGGTGTAATGCGTTTGTATTGCGAGGAAAGTTTATTCGGAGAAAATAAGCATTTATAAATACTTCAAAAACTTCAGAAGACTCACGTTGAAGGCCTGAAACGTACCTACATTTATCTACTGACCAACGTAGTGATAGTTCAATTTAAATGGCGGCAGTATTCTATCTCCCCGCTACTCCACGTGTATTCGAAGCAAACTTGGACTTCTCATCTACCAAAAACAAGCACCATATAGTGAAGTGCATGTAAAGTCTCCCACAATAGGAAAGACCCACTTGCCGATGCAGTTGATGCGGCCATGCTAAGCACACTTTGGCCAGAGTAACTTTATTTTTAGAGGAGCGAATGGGACAAATGGTTATTTCCTTACCGCGAGCTATGAGGGCTTGTCCAAACCAAATCCAGGACAGCCGCATGAAACTGCTTCGTTTGATGGGCCTTTCGTACTGGTGGAAACCACAGCAGAATCGCGCACCCACAAAGGCAAGAAAGAGTCTCGGCAGCTAGCTAATATCAGTTATGCACGACGCAATTATGGACACGCGAATAAAAGTCTTACGTTTCAATTACTTTAAGTGAAATAATAAAGAAAAAAGCTTCGCCAGATTTTTTATTGCAGAATTGCATTCCACCCGATGCTAACTTAGATCTCGCGAGCGTCCGCTGCGGGAACTAACGCACGCCGATGGGCCAGATATACGTTTTTTTTCTCTTTTATTTATCAATCAATCAATCATTTTATTTTTCTTTCACCGGGAAAGATGGTAGCTGGGGCAAAAAGCTGCAACACGTGCAGCTTGACAGGGCCCCAGCTCCAAGACAGCAGCGCGCGTACAGGGCTTTGTTCCAAAAATCAAATCTAAAATGAACACATTCCTTAAGTTCAGAAAAGCACAAAAAAAGACAGTAACAAGATTTTAATGTTACATATATGATATCAATTGACACAGTGCACATACTACACGAAGCCTCAAGTTCACAACCTTGACAGTATCAACAATAAAGCTTCAAATGGTAAGCTATGGCTAAAATCTGTTTCAACATTCAGCTTGTTCAAGAAAGATGGAAGTATGTATGTAACCGATGCCAGTCCGTAGTTTGTCCGGGGGTGGGTACACTCCACTTTTCACTTCGCCGTGTGTTATAAACACTAGTAGTTTTATTTAAATTTGCTATTTGTAGAAAACAATTATTTTTTGTGCTGTTTTATAAGATACTAGAAGGCGGTAGTAATGTAGGTGTGTTATTCTGAAAACATTAAAACGGGCAAAAAGAGTACCTGTATGGTAAAAATAGGACACATTTGCAACCACTCTTACGAGATATTTTTTTGCAAAGTTAGAAGTTTGTTTATATTTTGAATGGTAGTGGTAATTTTGTTGAGCCTATGCTAGAATTTTTTTCGACGTTCAAAATGCCTGTCGTAGTTATGGGCGACCTCAATATTAACATTTTGCAAAAATCTAACGTAGTTAATGAATTTATTGATATCATATACTCAAACGGTTTCTCTAATCTAATTGATATACCCACTCGCATTACAGATTCTAGTGAAACGCTAATCGACATATGTTTAACAAGCTGTTATAAGAACGATACCAAGGCAGGCGTACTCACAAGTGACATAAGTGATCATTTATCATTGTTCTGTTTTATTCCAAAAAGTTTGTCACATACCGCCAGACAAATGAATACAAACACTTCCGCGCGAATCATTACCGAGAAAAAAATTGAGCACTTTCGTCAACTTGTAGCTTCAGTGGACTGGGGTGAAATATTACAGATGGTAAATCCCAATGATGCGTACGATTTCTTCCTGAACAAAATTATCAGCTTCTATGACTGCGCATTTCCTGTCGTAATAATAAAAAAAGTAAAAAAGCAAGAAAGCCGTGGATAACATCAGACCTATTGCAAAGAATTAAGGCACGAAACAAACTATATCATGCATTTATACTAAGCAGAGACTTATCTGTTTTGCAACAGTTCAAAAAAGTTAGGAACAAATTAGGTGCTGATATTAAGAAGTCTCGCATTCGCTACTATACTGATAAGTTCGCAGACATTTGCTATGATCCTCAGAAAACTTGGCGTGCTATCAAAGACTTATTGCAGAGGACACGGAACAGTGTGCCAACCAAAATAAAAATAGGCGATGAAACTTTAAGCGGAAAGGCTCTTGCTAACGAGTTTAATCGACATTTTGTAACCTTTGGAGCCTCCGATCAAACGACCACTGAAAATTTTGAAAATTATATAAAGCACAATCTCATGCATACTATGTTTCTTCACCCTACTACCCCCACAGAAATTGGCAGTCTAATAAGTGATCTTAAAAATAGTTGTTCCAGCGGATATGATGAAATAAAAGCGGTGCCAATTAAAGCTGTTTCAGATTTAATATCTGACGTAATCTGCCACATAACCAACTTGGTCTTATCTACTGGAATCTTTCCCGAAAAAATGAAAATTGCTAGAATTTCCATTTTGCACAAAGGTGGTGCTGTTGACAGTATCAGCAATTACAGGCCAATATCAATACTCCCACTTTTTTCAAAAATAGTAGAAAAAGTAATAAATTCAAGAATAATTAATCATCTTCATAAATACCAACTAATTTCTGCAAACCAATATGGATTTCAGAGAGGTAAATCGACTGAGTCAGCTTTACTTAACATTCGAGAAAAACTTATCAGCAATATAGAAAATCAATCCTACACTATAGGCATCTTCCTAGATTTTAACAAAGCTTTTGACTCTATCAAACATAATATACTATTTGATAAACTGCCACACTACGGAATTAGAGGCCTTTCGCTTAATCTGTTGCGCAGTTATCTGTCCAATCGTATTCAGTTTGTGGTAGCTAATAGTATAGCATCAGACATTTATTTATTTATTTATTTATTTATTCAAAATACCCCTAAAGGCCCTCTGTATGAGGGTATTACATAGGGGGGGCAAGTAAATATAAGTACACAGATAAAACACAAATTATACAAAAGACAATATGAGTACAAGGAATAAAAAAAGAACCTTAAGTATTAGTATAACTACGCACTAGCTCTTGGAAGTTAGACATATCTAGTTCAGTTGCAATGTGAGCCGGTAGGTTATTCCAGTCGATTATGGTCCGTGGTATGAATGATCGTGCGTAACTAGATGAGTGGCATGTGATGCGCGCTACCTTGAATGAATGATCGCGACGTGGAAAAATAATGGGTGGTGTTTTAAAAAATCGTCGTGAAGCGGTGCATGGTGATAGAGCTTGTGAAATAATGACAGACGGGCATGTTTACGGCGGCGTGATAGGTCATGCAACTCAGCTTGATTTTTTAATGCGGTGACACTGGAAAATGGAGAGTAGTCAGAGAAAATGAAACGCGCAGCACGGTTTTGCAGCGACTCGATGTTACTTATAATGTAGGCTTGATCAGGATCCCATATGGAAGAAGCATATTCAATTTTGGGGCGGATTAGAGTGATATAAGCAAGTTTACGTAAATGAGCGGGTGCTTGTTTAAGATTGTGCTTTATGAATCCAAGGGAACGGTTAGCAGAAGCAAGGGTGACATCAATGTGGTAGTGCCAGGACAAATCAGACTGAAAGTGGACACCCAGGTACTTATAGGTAGATGTAAGTTCAATTGAATATATAAAATTTGGTGTTCCGCAAGGATCTATATTAGGACCTATACTATTCCTTCTTTATATCAATGACATTGTTGCTATCCCCCATACCCCAGACATAGTACTTTACGCCGATGACACGAGTGTTTTTTTCTCGTCCAGGGACCTATCATCTCTTATTCCTGTCACAAATGCATGGCTAAAAAACTTATCGAATTGGCTTGATGCGAATCAACTGCTTTTAAATGTTAACAAAACAAAATACATTGTTTTTTCTTCAATTAATAGACCAGTAAACCTTACTAACGAAATAATATTTCAGTCATGGTCACTAGAAAGGGTTAACGAATACAAATTCTTAGGCATGTATTTTCATGAAAACCTGCGCTGGACATGTCACGTAAATTTTGTGAAGCGTAACATCGCACAATCTATTGGTATGTTGAATAGATTTCGTGCCTTACTACCAATATGGCTAAAGCGTCAGCTCTACTTCACTACTGTTCATTCGCGACTGCACTATTGTTTAATTGTCTGGGGGTTACATCTAAATGTAATATGACTAGTTTGTACTTAATGCAGAAAAAAAGTATACGGTTCATTCAAAACCTATCAAGCCGAGATCATACATCCCAATACTTTGGACAACATCGTATACTGAATATTGAGGCACTGTATAATCAACCATTGTCTGAGGTTATATTCTCCCAAGTACAAACTGACCGTGAATTATTCCTCTCTACATATACGAATACTGATGCACACTACAATTTTAGAAATATAAACTTTATGAAAATCAGAACTAGAACAAATTACGGTACGCAATTACTATCTTGGCAGATTCCTAATCTTCTCAACCTCCATACTGGTTTGATCAATATAATCGATTGTAATTCAAACCTCTTGACTTTCAGAAAACAATCAAAAACATATTTTCTGCTTTCCGCATAATATTGTTGTCTTCTAAACTATGTGTACAGATGTAATTGTAGTAATCTAGGTCATATATTTTTGGTTGTATATTGCTGCTTGTTTATTTTTTCATTGCAAGAGCATATGGAGTGTAGTGATCTAGTTACTATCTGTGTATTTTTTCGTTTATTGTAACTGTAACACTGTACCACTGGTCTGCCTGCTGCATCTGCTGCATCTGCTGCAAGTGTAGTCTGGTGCTAGGGGCCTGGTCCGGTGACTTACTGTCACCTTTTGCCTCAACACCATGACAATCCTGTATTGTCAAAAAGTTACAATATAAAAAAAAACGCCATACCAGGTGACAATATTGAAAATATGACTGCACAATGCCGTGAAAAATGATTAACCTAACAAATGAGGTGAAAACTGTACGGTATCGGGATAGAGTACCAACAGCTTTTCTGGCTTTTTTTATGTATGTATTCTATGTGCTCATTCCATGATAAATTATCTTAAAATTTTACACCTAATATCTTGAATGACTTTACTATCTCGATTGCCTCCCCGGCTATGGTGATATTTGGGTTAGAATGAACAGTCACGTTTTTGGCTCGAAACAGCATGCACTTAGTTTTGTTTATGTTAATACGTAATCTATTTATTTCTGTCCAACTATGTAGATGCGCGAGCATACGATTCGCCCTTTTTTCGATATCGTCACAATTAGTCCCTTCCAAAATAATGTAGTGTCATCGGCATGAGCTATTACCGTGCAATCTGGAACACTGCGCTCAATGTCATTTGAAAATAAAATAAATAATAGGAGACCTAAAACACTTCCTTGAGGTACTCCTTTGTGTACTGTTTTTATAGTTGAAATTGAAGTATTGATTTTAACAAATTGTCTCCGTTCAGCCAGATATGACTTAAATAAATTTAGTACATGACCGCGAATACCATAGCATTGTAATTTTTGTAGAAGTATACTGTGGTTAACTAAGTAAAATGCCTCAGAAAATTCGATATATATGGCTAATGTCAGTAGTTTATCTTCTATGTTATTTATGATTATATACTTCCTTTAGGGCCAATAGAGCTGATTAAGTAGACCTTACTTTTCTGAAGCCGTGTTGACCGTTCGTTAACAAGGTATTGCGGTATTATAACTATAGTTATCGAGAGCTTAAGAAACACTGGGCGTGGGGCCTATTATGATCGCACTTCTTGCTTCGCGATTCGTTCTTCGGCGTTCATATTGGTTAATATCGGAATCTAATGGGCTACGGAGGGACAATAAGATGTTCGTGACTCTCCACGCCCTGCGTTTTTTAGGTTGTCGCTGACTATAGTCAAGAAACACGGAGCCTGCTTTTTGTGTGATAAATAAAAGCGAAGATGTTAAAAGTGCGCCCATCAGCGTGTATAAAAGAATGCATGGTATGAATGGCAGACGTTTTATACCATTGCGAGTTCTGCATAACGTCCGTTATAGGCATTGACATTTCAAGAAACGCGAGGTGTTGCTTATTATGTTCCCACTTCTTGCTTCCTTGGCTGCGGGGGACTCGTCACACCTTACGTTTTTTAAGTTGTCAATGACTATACTTGTGTCGAAAGGTTACGTAGCGGCTGGGGCGTAGCCAGGCACGGGCTTTAGCTCCCCTCCCACCGCAATACCTAAATCATATGGAGTTATCAGCCATACTCCCCCCCCCCCTCTTCCCTTTCCAACCCCTAAGAAAAGGTCCTGGCTACGTTATAGGTGACGGCTTCAATAATATTCACACCCACAGCCACTTAACAACTTGCATTTAAGATAAGCACGTGTTTCATCCGCGAAACCCTTGTATTACTTTTTTTATTTATGGGGCGAGTGAGCTTCACATCCCATGGATGTCCCTACGAGATTTCTCGCTCGAAGAGTGTGCCTTTGGAATCACCCGCGCGAGGACGAAGCCGGTGACGCTGCTGAAGCTCAGCAGTTCGTCGGCCCACAAGCACACGTCTCGCCACGCATGGGACTCGGCTTCGGACGCAGGACGGCTGAAGCAGTCTTGGTACATCAGACGAAGTTGCTTCACCGCGTCGCTGAGGAAAATTACGTTCGTCCACGGGCGGAACTTGGACAAGTCATCCCTGCAGGCGAATTAGCACCATGAAGCCCAGAGAGCATTCATAAGTAGTTCTTCACTAAAAATGCATTGTACCCGTAAATAAAGAAAAAAAAAGAACCAGAAGCGAAGTGTGTTGTTCAGGTGAACGATGGCGAAAGCACCGTGGATATACAACCTCCAACGATATGAAAGACCCATTGGACGAGGAAGATTCAGGTGGCTGTGCAGGATTTGCTCAGAAACAAGGAAATCGGAAAAATATTTTTCTATTCTCTCTCTCTCTCTCTAAAAATAAACTGCCTCTGGAAACCACGTGCTTAGTCCCGCCGCATAAGATGCCTCTGTGAATGGGTCTTTGATATTGTAGAAGACTGTAACAACTTGAGCTTGGGTTATCCAATTTTCGACTAACACTGACGTGGAGGGTAATTAAAAAGAATTCTCGCTAGAATTTTTTTTTTACTTTCTTGGAATATTTATGGCTCCTATGAAGGGCATACAAAAAAAGCTTGCGCCACACGCTTTAATTACTTTGGACTTTCTGGAATCTCCATATGTCATTGTTTCCGCGGAGATGGCGGAAACTTTTGCCACTAGTGTTCATTGGTTAGTTTCGCTCAGCGTTTGTCAATTGCGGACAGATAGACACACAGAAGGCAAGCTGTCGGCTAGGAACACTTCATCTGCGTACGCCACTTGTATCAGCAGCACCCTGTCTTTCAGCTCTTTATTAACCGTCATTTATCCGTATAAATGCCACGCGCGCCTCGATCTATTTTCGCTTGCTAACGGGACAGAGATGTCGCAATTAGATTTCATGTTTTATTACCGGAAACTTCCACAAACTAAAGTTCAAGATAAGAGGAAACATAAATTGTTTACATAAGCATCCGACACTTACTCGTACCGTTCTTATCGCCTTAACTGCGGCTCATTATTTTTAACGCGATTGGTTTTCTAAACATCAGATCAAATCCACAAAGCTGGATGCCTATAGCGCTTTAGCTGGATGCCTATAGCGCTTTGGCTGGATGCCAAAGCTGCGCGTCATTCGCACCGATCCAGCGTCTGCAATGTGTATCGTGTCTTCCTCGCAAAGAACCGTACTTCAGCGAGCGAAATCGTCCCAAGATCATATAAGGCTTCTGATCCAGTAGATGAAAAATCCAACCGAAGCTTAGCCTCCCACTCCTGAAAAAGTGAACGATAGACGTTTCACCGGTTGCTTTGTTCTTTAGACTTGCGTTTGATTGCAGCGGAGTGTGTTGTGCAGCCTTATGAGACCTGCACTCACGACGAGAGAACACTTTATACTCGTTTTCACCTCAAGAACCATAGTAAAAGAAGTCCGGCTCCACGCGGAGCATTACCAATTTCCTCTTTATGTGGAGAACTAAAACATATGAAGGTGCGTTTTATATTAGATATATTACCTTATCAAAGCGTATACATTTCAAACATACACACAAAAACAAATTGGTGGCTTAGCTCGGCTATGCCAGGATATACGTAGCGTGAGCTTATGCGCACAAAATGAGAGGCGCTATCAAGCGGCTCCGGTGCAGCGTCTGACTTGGCTACTGCACAACGAAGGCGGACAGCTGGGCACGCGGCGGCGCCAGTGCGTCTGCCGCTGCTGTGACGTCTTGAATGCGAAGTCCGGCAAGGCGCGCGCGGTAGCGCGGAGCCCGCGGCGGTGGCGGCTCCGCTCCGCCCCACCAGCTGTGCGCCGTGTGACGTCACTGCTCCTCGCGCTTGCGCAGACCGGCGAGGCGCGCGCTGTGGTGGCAGAGCCCGCGGCGACGGCGGCTCCACCCCGCCAGCTGTGCGCCGTGTGACGTCACTGCACCTCGCACTTGCGCAGCACGGAGCACGGCTCATTATGAGAGCCACGCGAAACTGTTCAACCTCGGCCAGTGTAGCTCACGCTACAAAAGATTGTTTCTTCCTCTGACAACCAAATCTTGTTGCAACTACTTCATACGCCGTATGAACAATGCGAAAAACATTTTTTTGTGGTGAAAACGTGTATGGTACCATCCACCGGGCAGCCCTGGAACACTATCCATCTGTCATATATTTCCTTTTTTTTTTTGCGCATCATTCTGTTTTTGGGAGCATGATAAACCTTTTTACAGTGTTATAAACGACCATTCCTCGTAGATGAAGCCAGCGTGCCAGTGTTTTTTTTCGTCGTAAGGCTACATAATGCTGAACAACCCACTTGGTTGCAACCAGTGTGCGAACCAGCCTTAATATTCCTTCAGGGAATGTTGAAGGTATACACTCATCTCTGTAAAGACCTTCTCTGATGGAACCACTCACCGTACAAGGTCATATATCTTGAGGAAACATTCGCCCTCAGTGCATCTTTTGTCATCCGCCACACTGTGAAGATCGGAGTACAGCGGTTGGGCATCTGTAAGCAAAAACATTGTCATTAAAAAAGGCTAGGTGGAACGTTTCTTTTTCTTTTTTCAAGTATTGAAGAATGTGCATAGCTTACAGCCACACATTTTCCCCTTTTCTTTCTGATTCTTTTCTATAGACAAGCAAAAGGGCAGCTGACCCAATTACTTTTTTAAAGCAGGAAATGCATTTTATCTGAACTCCCCATACCAAAAACCGTCCGTCTGTCCTTCTGTGCATTTCCCGCTAAATTTAGCGGGAAAACTAAAATGACGTTTCCTTCACGGGACGTCAATTGATGTCACGTGACATGACGTCATACGACCTTTTCAGCAATTCAGTTTCCCCGTTAAATTTAGCGGGAAGATTGACGTAACGAGGCCTGACGTCACGTCATTTATTATCATCATCATTTCACTTTCCTATACACTAATTCACTTTCAGCTCTTTATTGAACGGTTAATTTGATGTCACGTGACCTGACATGTGATTTATGGACCAATTTAGTTTCTTTGCAAAGTTTTGCGGACGAATTGGCGCCCTATGCACCAGTTCCTTCGTTGAATGTACCGTGAAGATTGATAAAAAAAAAAAAAAAACGATCGGACCTTAAATATTGTCTTTTATGCGTTATAGGACTTGAGAGATAAAGGTCGCAGACAATTATTTTATGTTCACATTTACTTTTACTTGTGCGTTTTGAGGGGGCTCACACAATCAAATGTCGCAACTTTTGTGACTGATATTAGCCTCGAGTTCCATGCTAACTTCAAAAAGTGTCTTCGTTTATGAATTAGTTCTTCTGGTCCTGGAGCGTTTTGTGCGATTGGTTTCGGTTCGAGGCCATGTAGAAGGGTGATATATCTCGCTCCGCGGGGCCCACCATGACTTTTTACCAAGATTTCACAGCCACGGTAAAACCATATTGAGGTCCAGCGTCAGTTCTTCAACTACCCCCGAAAGGGAAGTCACAATGTTCCTCAAAGCTTTTTAGTGAGTTCACTATGTGTTTACCCATTTCGCTTTTTTTTTTCAAGTAAACTCCATGACCACAAGCTTTGTTCCAGGGCTAAATCCCCCTACGCAAGTTCTATCTTTTTTTTTTCAATTCTGGGCTTACAAAAAGTAAAGACACACTGTATAGCAGTTTGTTGAGTAGCGGTAAAACAGTTGACTTCTGCCTCGGTGTATCTGCAGGTTAACCTTCCGAAATGCCATAAAACACCGAATGCAAGAAGAAAAATAAAATACCGTGAGACTTTACCGGGTGTGAGACACAAGCGGGACATAGAGAAGTCCACTATGCTGGCCTCAACACCGTGCATGCCTATAAAGACGCTGTTGCTCATGAGGCAGTACTGGGCGCGCTGGTCGTTGCTCTGTTTCACCAGAATGTGATCGGTGGTGAGACCACGGTGTTCGAACTGGACGGCGGTTTCGCCCACGGCCAGTGTCATGGCCACTTGCTCGATGACAGAACGAACTTGAAGAGAATTGTCAAACTGGAATTGCCAAAATTGTTTTAGATTTTCTAAAATTTATGTCAGAGATTGTGGGGAAGCGTATAGTTTAGGAAACAAGCATTGTCGAGCACTGCATGGTCACAAAATCAACAACATATTTTATCAAAAGTACACGATTAAGAAATAGGTACTTAAATACACAAGTTTTGTTGCAGATACTTCAACTTGAGGTAGTGAGCTTTTATAAATACAACATTTTTATATTAACCACATAAACAATTAATTCTGAAACTGCACGCATTAAGATGCAATTGATGACCATTCTTATAGTTAATTTTTTTTTCTGATTATTTTTTTCCACTTATACATTTTCAGCAAAAACAAGTATCAAATAGTTGTGAAGTTATGGCTACCCGTGTTTTTATGAAGATTTATATATATAAGGAGCGTTTTGCTCCGGCAAAATAAAGCTGCGATTGCACCTATTTTGTTTTTTTGATTTGAGTTTTCGGAAGAGATGTGCACCAGCTTCCTCAGCAAGTTGTAAGATCTCACAAATACTGAGCTAAGTGTCACTCTTTGTACATATATCTAGATTCGTTAAGACAGCTGAATAAACTTATTTTTTAATCTGCATGTTGCCAGGAGGGACTCCGTTTTACATTTTAGTGTCCTCAGTTTAATATTTTAATTCCAGTCATAAAACTTTTTCCGTCTTCGTTTTCCAGGGCGTCAGCTGCTTGAGAAATGATCAAACACGTACCACGTGTTTTTGTTTTTTGTTCCGACGGTAATAAATAAAGGCGTGGCTACTTTATTCCTAAATATTTTAAAGTATGCGCTCCACGGAGCTATCGCATATAAAAACGTGTTTATCTCACGTGCAAATGGTGACATTTCGTCCTATCAGCAAACTGATTATAAAGTTAACTCACCTGTGCCTTGACGAGAGGCTGTCCAGCATAAGACATGCACATGACAACATAAGGCCGATGTAGATCTCTGATATCTGAAATCATATTACAAGTGCAGTTCCTTGTATGTAAAAAACAACAACAAAAAAACTTGATGGCTTAAGAAACTTGGGGCACAACAATAAGCGACGCCCAAGACACTAAGTGGCACACAACACAATAGGCGGCGCACAACACAATAAGCTGCGCAGGGCGTTGCTTATTACTGAAGGAAACGCTTTTCAACGCTACCCCCAATCTCAAAAGTTTGTCCGTCCGTCCGTTCATGCATTCCCCGCTAAATTTAGCTTGAAAATTAGTATCACGAGACGCATACACGAATTCAGTTTCTCAGCTAAATATTGCCAGAAAATTGATGTCACGTGACCTGACGTCATGGGACATACAGACCAATTCAGTTTCCCCACTAAATTTAGCGACAAAAATGACGTCATGTGACCTATACACCAATTCAATTTCCCCGCTAAATTTGGCGGGAGAATTGATGTCACGTGACCTGACGTCTCGTGATATCCGAATCAGCCGTATCCGTCACTCGCTAAATTTAGCGGAAAAATTCACGTCTAATGACCTAGACATTAATCCAGTTTCCCCGCTAAATATGACGGGAAAATCGACATCACGTTACTTGACGTCCCGTGACACGACGTATCGTGACCTATGAAACATTTAAGTTTCCCCGCTAAATTTAGCGAGAAAATACATATACGTCACGTGATACACCAATCCCTTATATCGCATATCATGCATTAACGGATTTTGACGGTAAAGGTATCTGCCAATTTATTGTGTTCTGCGGAGCGATAATAAGATGCAAGGGACACACCACACCCTGCTTTTTGTTTAGCTGTTAGTTACTGAAGTAACCAGCTGCTTGGTAAATTGTCAGTTGACTATAATCACAGTGTACCTTCTCCGAAAAGCGAGAAGTTCTTCTTGCTATGATACACCATGCAGGCGTGGTCAAGGACGCTTGGATACTTGTCCCAGACGCAGTACGTACTGTAAAAGAAACAAATCAACGTCATGCGTTTCTTTTCTAGTTTATTTTCAAACGCGTCATTTGTTAAGTTGGTTTGCTTATGCCTAAAAACTCACTCGCGAAGTTCGGAAAATCCAGCCGTCCGGTTATCAGGATTCCCTCTGAGGTCCTTCAGGAACCTAGAAACAACGTATCAAGTTAGCACAAGTCGCATCTACGCATGCCCCGAAGTTTAAGCACAGGTCTTTATAATCAACTGTATTTGAAGCTGGTGCAGCAAAACAAAACTTCTCGGCACTCTCCACCATCTCTTACGAACTCAAGACCATCACTCATGTATGGTGCAGCATAGTTTTGCAGAACGCAAGAGCACAGTTTATTCTAGTTCGTGACCTACTTTACCATCATGTGTTAAAAAATAAAAAGGTGTACTCAGCTGCCTAGGTTCTTTCACGGTGCCAGTGGCCACTCTCGGGACTCCTAGTAGTCGTAAGAATTGCGATGCCATGACATTATTTTTAGGGCGACTCAACTCGATACACGCGAAAATCAATGGTGTTCGTCGAATTCTCGCAAACTGTATTTAATCTACCGAAGGTTGTGTTTTCCAGCTCAATGCAAGAACCCGGTCACATATTGAGGGGCATTCAGACCGAACAGAGTTGGGGCCGAACAAAGACTTGGTGGAACAGCGCATACAAAATGGAGATTGACAAGTCAGCATCGCGAGCTGATTCGCCGCTCGCCCGTGCGGAATTTGGCGAAATGCCGTTGCTTGAAGACAACTTTCTGGGGCAGTGCCGCCAAAGCTACGTGGAGAGCAAGTCGTGTGCTTTTTGCGCAGGGCTACTGTTATTAGATTAGCTCAGTTATGGAACTGTTCATAGACGTTACATGCACGAGCAGCACCCCCCCCCTTCCCCCTCACTCACCACGACTCGCCTCCCATCGTTCGACGCGCCGGAAGGCTGCTATGGTAACTGCAGTGTATTCTATGGAGTACGTACATTTCGAAGCACATCGTCTACATGGCGTTCCAGCTCTGCTTTATGGAACACACAGTTATGAAACTAAAATCTAGATGGCGCTTCAAACGACGGGAGGCGGACTGAGTGACTGAGGGGGCTACCCCCTCCCGCGGGAGTTCCACAACTGAGGTAATCGAGTTACATTGCGCAGGGCTTGCGGTGACGTCAGAACGACGCCGATCCCTGATTGGCTTTGATTTAAAAGATAGTGCGTAGACCTCAATGCTAGATGCCTTCAGGCCTACCCACTATTTTTTTCCAATCAGCCAATAAGAGCTCGGCGTTCTGGCATCATCGCAACCCCTGTGCAAGAAGGAAACGAGCTTGCGCTCCGCATGGACACCCTTCTGTAAGCTTGAGAACACTGAACGCCAATGGAAGCCCTTTCTAAGCCAGAATTCTGACAACCAAACGGAAGAGCGCAAAGCATATGTGATATCTTGCCGAATTTATCTTGGTCACAAGGGAACGATTCCCAAGCCCATGCTGGTGCAATCAGTTCATCGCCGTATAAACTGGACACGTCGTCACATGCGCACTAGAGCCCCTTGATCTGGCCCGTCATGGAGAGATGCTCACAGGTTCCATTACGAGTAAATTAGAAATTTGTAAGGAAAGCTGATGGCTGCGGACAGTGGAATCTCTCTCGCCTGAGACGTTTATTTTACAGCGAAGCTTTATATGACTCGTTGGTCGGGCTTTTTTGTGTCCGTCGACAGAACAGTAGTCGACAGATAAAATAGTCGACAGAAAACCCAGGCGCGCGCCTTATCACCGTTCGCGCGCGCCTTATCTCTTGTGATGTGGTTTTCAAACTTGTTTCAATAATAGAATAACGTAGCGCTCTCCGCATGCGTTTCTTGCTAAAAATTGCGGTTGCATAAGCTGCCGTGGCAACGGCAGAGTACGAAGTGGGGAGTGACGTCACTAGCCCCGCTAACAATGCGACGCACGTAGCGCCCCCGGATGCCTTTCTCGGTAAAGATTGCGGTTGCATAAGCTGCCGCGGCAACGACAGAGTACGAAGTGGGGAGTGACGTCACTAGCCCCGCTAACAATGCGACGCACGTAGCGCCCCCGGATGCCTTTCTCGGTAAAGATTGCGGTTGCATAAGCTGCCGTGGCAACGGCAGAGTACGAAGTGGGGAGTGACGTCACTAGCCCCGCTAACAATGCGACGCACGTAGCGCCCCCGGATGCCTTTCTCGGTAAAGATTGCGGTTGCATAAGCTGCCGCGGCAACGACAGAGTACGAAGTGGGGAGTGACGTCACTAGCCCCGCTAACAATGCGACGCACGTAGCGCCCCCCGGATGCCTTTCTCGGTAAAGATTGCGGTTGCATAAGCTGCCGCGGCAACGGCAGAGTACGAAGTGGGGAGTGACGTCACTAGCCCCGCTAACAATGCGACGCACGTAGCGCCCCCGGATGCCTTTCTCGGTAAAGATTGCGGTTGCATAAGCTGCCGCGGCAACGACAGAGTACGAAGTGGGGAGTGACGTCACTAGCCCCGCTAACAATGCGACGCACGTAGCGCTCCCCGGATGCCTTTCTCGGTAAAGATTGCGGTTGCATAAGCTGCCGCGGCAACGGCAGAGTACGAAGTGGGGAGTGACGTCACTAGCCCCGCTAACAATGCGAACGCACGTAGCGCTCCCCGGATGCCTTTCTCGGTAAAGATTGCGGTTGCATAAGCTGCCGCGGCAACGGCAGAGTACGAAGTGGGGAGTGACGTCACTAGCCCCGCTAACAATGCGACGCACGTAGCGCCCCCCGGATGCCTTTCTCGGTAAAGATTGCGGTTGCATAAGCTGCCGCGGCAACGGCAGAGTACGAAGTGGGGAGTGACGTCACTAGCCCCGCTAACAATGCGACGCACGTAGCGCTCCCCGGATGCCTTTCTCGGTAAAGATTGCGGTTGCATAAGCTGCCGCGGCAACGGCAGAGTACGAAGTGGGGAGTGACGTCACTAGCCCCGCTAACAATGCGACGCACGTAGCGCTCCCCGGATGCGCTTTCTCGGTAAAGATTGCGGTTGCATAAGCTGCCGCGGCAACGGCAGAGTACGAAGTGGGGAGTGACGTCACTAGCCCCGCTAACAATGCGACGCACGTAGCGCCCCCGGATGCCTTTCTCGGTAAAGATTGCGGTTGCATAAGCTGCCGCGGCAACGGCAGAGTACGAAGTGGGGAGTGACGTCACTAGCCCCGCTAACAATGCGACGCACGTAGCGCTCCCCGGATGCGCTTTCTCGGTAAAGATTGCGGTTGCATAAGCTGCCGCGGCAACGGCAGAGTACGAAGTGGGGAGTGACGTCACTAGCCCCGCTAACAATGCAACGCACGTAGCGCTCCCCGGATGCGTTTCTCGGTAAAGATTGCGGTTGCATAAGCTGCCGCGGCAACGGCAGAGTACGAAGTGGGGAGTGACGTCACTAGCCCCGCTAACAATGCGAACGCACGTAGCGCTCCCCGGATGCGTTTCTCGGTAAAGATTGCGGTTGCATAAGCTGCCGCGGCAACGGCAGAGTACGAAGTGGGGAGTGACGTCACTAGCCCCGCTAACAATGCGACGCACGTAGCGCTCCCCGGATGCCTTTCTCGGTAAAGATTGCGGTTGCATAAGCTGCCGCGGCAACGGCAGAGTACGAAGTGCGGGAGTGACGTCACTAGCCCCGCTAACAATGCGAACGCACGTAGCGCTCCCCGCATGCGTTTCTCGGTAAAGATTGCGGTTGCATAAGCTGCCGCGGCAACGACAGAGTACGAAGTGGGGAGTGACGTCACTAGCCCCGCTAACAATGCGAAGCACGTAGCGCTCCCCGCATGCGTTTCTCGGTAAAGATTGCGGTTGCATAAGCTGCCGCGGCAACGGCAGAGTACGAAGTGGGGAGTGACGTCACTAGCCCCGCTAACAATGCGAAGCACGTAGCGCTCCCCGCATGCGTTTCTCGGTAAAGATTGCGGTTGCATAAGCTGCCGCGGCAACGGCAGAGTACGAAGTGGGGAGTGACGTCACTAGCCCCGCTAACAATGCGAAGCACGTAGCGCTCCCCGCATGCGTTTCTCGGTAAAGATTGCGGTTGCATAAGCTGCCGCGGCAACGGCAGAGTACGAAGTGGGGAGTGACGTCACTAGCCCCGCTAACAATGCGAACGCACGTAGCGCTCCCCGCATGCGTTTCTCGGTAAAGATTGCGGTTGCATAAGCTGCCGCGGCAACGGCAGAGTACGAAGTGGGGAGTGACGTCACTAGCCCCGCTAACAATGCGAACGCACGTAGCGCTCCCCGCATGCGTTTCTCGGTAAAGATTGCGGTTGCATAAGCTGCCGCGGCAACGGCAGAGTACGAAGTGGGGAGTGACGTCACTAGCCCCGCTAACAATGCGAAGCGCACGTAGCGCTCCCCGCATGCGCTTTCTCGGTAAAGATTGCGGTTGCATAAGCTGCCGCGGCAACGGCAGAGTACGAAGTGGGGAGTGACGTCACTAGCCCCGCTAACAATGCGAACGCACGTAGCGCTCCCCGCATGCGTTTCTCGGTAAAGATTGCGGTTGCATAAGCTGCCGCGGCAACGGCAGAGTACGAAGTGGGGAGTGACGTCACTAGCCCCGCTAACAATGCAACGCACGTAGCGCTCCCCGGATGCCTTTCTCGGTAAAGATTGCGGTTGCATAAACTGCCGCGGCAACGACAGAGTACGAAGTGGGGAGTGACGTCACTAGCCCCGCTAACAATGCGACGCACGTAGCGCCCCCGGATGCCTTTCTCGGTAAAGATTGCGGTTGCATAAGCTGCCGTGGCAACGGCAGAGTACGAAGTGGGGAGTGACGTCACTAGCCCCGCTAACAATGCAACGCACGTAGCGCCCCCCGGATGCCTTTCTCGGTAAAGATTGCGGTTGCATAAGCTGCCGCGGCAACGACAGAGTACGAAGTGGGGAGTGACGTCACTAGCCCCGCTAACAATGCGACGCACGTAGCGCCCCCGGATGCCTTTCTCGGTAAAGATTGCGGTTGCATAAGCTGCCGTGGCAACGGCAGAGTACGAAGTGGGGAGTGACGTCACTAGCCCCGCTAACAATGCGACACACGTAGCGCCCCCGGATGCCTTTCTCGGTAAAGATTGCGGTTGCATAAGCTGCCGGGGCAACGACAGCGTACGATGCCTTTCATATACAAAAAAAGGTTTTTGTACAGTGCATTTACTTTTCTTTCGTTAATCATTTTGTATAGACCCTTTTGCTGTTTACAAACTTTACAAACATGAACTGCCCCTTGCGTCCCAAGCGACTTTCGGTCGCACCGTTTTTGCAAGCCTGGTGAGCTTGCTTATGTCAACAGTAATAGAAAGCGTAAATGCTACGCAGACAACAAAGTTGAAGATTTAACGAGGGCCTTCGGCTGTACAATAATACATCTTGGTAAAGGCAAGTTTGTTTACAAGAATACTCGAAACATTTTAACAGATCTCGGACTCCTTCGTTTTTTTTGGCGTTCACCTTGAAAATTGGTGGTTAAACGTTTCATCTACATTTCAAGCAGCGGAGTTAGGGTGACCTTGTTGCTATGGCAACTCGTCGTTCATTCTTTTTTTATAAACCTGAAGTTCTTTGGGATGTCGAAGTCAATAGCACCACCTGGTGGCGTTTGCTTTAAAAAGCGTCTATAGTGCAGCGGGCAATCGGTGCAGGTGATACCACAGCTTCGCTGTCCACCCACCTTCACAGCGTGGATTGGAGCCTTAATTTGTTTGCCCACCTTTAGTCGGCCCATAGTCAGTGTAATAATGTTGTCGAGTCGTCCCTGCTAACCCCGAGGCAGCCTAAGCCTTATCTCTAAGCTAACTCTTGGGCGGCCGTAAACTAAATGTTGTTCGTTTATCCTCCTGTATGCCACATAGGGAACACAATGAGGCAATACGCGTCCTAAGACTGGGGTTGCCTAGAGGGTCGTTTGAATTCAGTACGCGTTGTGTCGAATTCCTTCTCGATACAGGTGGAATTTTAGGGAGACCAGCCTAAATGGGTAAACAAAATAAATAAGGTGACAAACTTTAACGATCTTACGACGTTAAACAATTAAACAGCACTTACAGACCAACTTTCACCTCGCTGACCAGTTGCTGAAGGTGTCGCACTATGTATTCGATGTGGACGACCTTGAGCACTGCGGTGCCTCGGATGCCACTGATGCGGAAAACTTCAGAGTGGCAACTCTCCCGCAGCTTTATGCAGCCGTCGATTCCTCTGGATTGGAGAATATATAAATACAGACAATAAGCAGAGTTTTAATGCCATATTGATTGGCCATATCTGGAGGCCGATTCATTTCGTCGGTCTTTACGGATGAAGCTGATATTCAAAAATAAGATATAAAACGACTGAATTTTTGCCTATGGTTGTGAACAGCTCACAAATATTTTCTTTTTAAAGAATGTCCAATCAAACGTTTTCGGGTATACAAATCCCGGTTCTGCTGAATGCGGACAGCCTAAACGTTCGTTCCACATGATAACTAAAAAGATGGGGGTTAAACCAAGAGTGGTTTTTAGCCCATAATATGAGATGCTTCGGCTAAATTCCTCAATAGACCTAGTCATTGAAGACTGGATAGTCATGAATATATTAAGAGTACAAAAACTCAAACGGCGTATACAAGAGAAAAAATAATAAATTGCGGATCAGTTAAACTATGGGAAATATGGCTGTTCGGTATTTTATATAAATCGTTTTTAAGGAAGGTGGATAGATAGAATATCTCATTTTCAGGTTTTTATACTTATAAAAAAGTCACGATATAGCTTTTTTTAAAGTATGATTACAGTAAATGCTTCCTCCCCAGTTTCACTGTTGCTATTACAGTCAAACATAGCATCGCGTGAGGTGGTATGGTGTCTGTAGCCGAGTCTGTTGCCGTTGAACTTTCTCCGAACATGCTCAGACAACGGCGCACTCATATATGGCGTCCATTAAGTACTAGCCATACAAATACTGACAGGATAAGAACGGCAGGGCGTCTCTTTTAGACACCCGACCGAGGCACGCCGGAAGGCTCGTTGTCTTCCTTCGTGTCTTGGCTACACGTGCACGCTCAAAAGACGCCGAAGCGTTATCCAAGCTACAAAAGCTGGCGCTGGAAACAGGACAACGGAAACACCTCTTCGTCATTCTCGCTCTGCTTAGTGTAGCGCCGAAACGAGCCCCGAGAGTCGCGCTGCTCATGGATCGTATATACAAAGGACAAAGTGTTCGTTGCAGGCGTGATGACAGCATTATCTACGGACATGCGCCACGTATATTCGAAGAACGTTTGCTTCCTACTTGATTCCAAAACTCCCCCAGACATTTTTTATTGAGTAATATTACAGGACCGTCATGCAACACGCCTCAAACAGTATCTTTGGTATGATGTAACCGCGACTGTCTGGTTTCCATCTGTTACTTCACGACTAGGATTCGCCTTGCCGTGACGCCACAAGTTGTGATTCTGGCTACGTGTCATCGGTTTCTTGCTACGACAAGTTTCGTGGTGTTTACATGAAGCGCGATAGAAGCTATAGGAGCCATCGCGTTTTTCAAACAACACCGTTGGACTTTACAGTTTGACGATGTTCCACCCGTCGTTCTGCCAGTGGCGGGAAGCCTACCACAGCGACACTTTTGGTCGCGCACATTGCTGATAAACCGTTCTAATGACGAGCTTCTGGCCGTGGCCCTTTTCAGCGTTCGTGCGTATGGCGCGTGGTTTGGCCGCTTTTCAAAGGGACGAACGCGCGCGAGCTAGGCTCTGAAGATCACACGCTGTGCTGTGAATTTGTGTGCGTTGTAATCAGGGACGTTTACATACCCCAGAGCCCGGCATGACGTCATGTTCGGCGACGCCGGAAAAGGAAATCAATCCCAGACTGCCTTGCGCACCAACGCTGCTTTTATCGTATGTTCGTCTCTTGGTCGGCCACGTTAGGCTTAGGTTACGTCGGCTCTGTGCCTCTGGTCTGCTTCGACCGCTGGCTGTCATGGCTAACTTTCAATACGATCGGCGCACAAAAAAAAAGTCTAGATAGGCACGCGCAACCTCATCCCGACGTAAGGCAACGCACGCGTGCTGGAAGCAGGGCTTCCACAGCTTTCTCAGCCCGGAGCCATTCTCAGCGTTCGTGTATTTACGGCGCCTGATATGCTCGCTTTCCAAAGCCGCGCTATGACGACTCGCTCCAGGCGACGCTCCCAGCGCGGTGTCTATACTCTGTGTCATACTTAGCGTGCAACGCTGTCAAAGCTACTGGCGCGAGCGCGTGGCTTCATCTATGGTTTTGTTTGCGCAAGAACGCGTGCAAATGATCAACGAGATCAAGCTCCACGCTCGCGCCAGTAGCTTTGACAGCGTTGCACGCTAAGTATGAAACAGAGTATAGAGTGTCCGCATCACGCCGACTTCCTACTTGCCAGGCAAGAGTTTGGCTCCGAATCTCACCTGTTCGACACCGATTCAGTGGACGCCGCCATGTAAATATAGGGCAAACAACCGTGTTGCCCAATATTTACATGGCGGCGCCCGGTAACTGAAATTCCTAAATAACAGTGAGTGTGCAGGTGAGCTGGTGATTAATAATTAGAATATAACACCTGAGTCCGCGGTGCGGAAAAATTAAGAAGCTTTAAAATCGAAGAAAAAGACAACAGTAGGAGGATGCTGAGAGAATGGGGGGACACTGTGGCCACTCCTATGCGGAGCGCAAGTTCGTCTGCTTCTTGGCAGGGGCTAACGCCGGGCTCTGATTGGCTTCGATTGAAAGGATAGGGGGTAGACCTCAAGGCAGCTATACCACTGAAGTCTACCCACTATCTTTCCAATAAGAGTCAATCAGAATTCGGCGCGTTCTGACGTCACTGCAACTCTTGCACAACAAAACAAATATGCGCTGCACCTACTTCCGTTATACTTCGCTTCATACTATGAGGAGAACACAGACGCCACATCCTGCCCATTATAACCTCCTTGGTTGGAATGTTGCATATACAAAACCGCCCTTGAAGTCACTTACAGTTCGTTGAGCATGACCCTAAACGTGACGGGTGCTTGGTGCCTGCACATGCCCAGCAACTCTCCAAAAAGCGTCTTGGACGAGGAACCCGGTTGGAGCGTGCCGGATTGCAGCGCGTCCTCGACGAGGCTTTCGAGGGCG
Organism: Ixodes ricinus; assembly: GCA_037355805.1. NCBI lineage: Eukaryota > Metazoa > Arthropoda > Arachnida > Ixodida > Ixodidae > Ixodes > Ixodes ricinus. Next base: position 38,332 of record JAZHYW010028062.1, on the reverse strand, counting down.
TCCTGTGGCGGTGCCACCTTGGGAAGTTGTGCGTAGGCACTCTCGTCTGACGATGAGCTCCTGTTCAGTTCCGACACAACTGCAACACCGAAAAATAGCGTTCTTCTAAACATTGCTCATGAAATAAAATAATAAGAAAGCACCACTTTGTTCGGAAGATCCATAGAAAGGCCGATTTTGATATAACACTCTAAAAAGTCAGTGCGTCTACTTTCCCACGAAGCACTCAAGAAAGCCAATCAATGCTATCGACGGAGGAAGCAGGGCGAGTGACCAGGTTGAAAATAGCTTTAGACCTAAGGAACCAGTTTGTGTATTGTCACTGAGCATGGTAAGATGTTAGGCTCAGCGTCACAGCGCAGACAGTTTTTTTGGGGGGTCTAAAGTTATTGCCGCGTGCATGGCCGAGAAGAAGCGCTACTCCATAGTCCATACCTCCAGAAGATTCCCGTTTACTCTACCCCAAATATTGGACGCTCGAAAATACTAGGCCGAATGTTCTAGACACCGAGAGTAGATAAGGAGGTCCAGATGACCTTGCCGAGTCAGTTTCACCAGCGTCCGACGCTCCAACATTCTAGAAAGAATGTTCGAGCTACCGAGTGCAGTAGGTAAGGAGCCCAGCGTGGCCTTGCCGACTCACTCTCCCGACGACGGTTCATTACCGCACCCTCGCACTATCCAGCTGTCACGCCGACACGTTGACGCTCGCTGCCGCCGCCTTCGGTGCTTGCTGCTGCTTTTTGGACGCTCAATCTTTCTTTTGTATCTGGAACAAGCTAGCCGATTAAACCTTCATTCGTAGGTTTACACTTGTCGACCCTTTTCAATCCGGGACAATATATCTAGCCTCATAATTTGCCTAGCTCCCTCCGTATATTGCAGCGATTGGCTCTCCACGTGCTTTGTGAGGAAGTAGACATTCCAGATGTTTCAGAGTGTAAGCATCCAGTAATGATTTTATGTTTCAACACAGAATGAGATACATGGCTGGCACCTACCCATAGTTAGGGGCCAGCAAGGGAAGTCGACAGTCCGACTGCCAGCCGAACACTGACCCAGCGCTCGCCTCCTCACTGCTTCGACACCAGTGCCAGCCGTACCTCTTCCTCAAGTGCCTCCGTGTTACTCACGTCGGGGTAACACGGAGGCACTCAGGAACTCGAGTGCCTCCGTGTTATGTCCGTCGAGGGTAACTCCTTGAAACGAGCTCGCTCCGGTCTTCCCCAGAGAAAGAGCGCAAGAGACATAAAAAAAAGCAGTTATAAAAAAAGCAGAATCCTTCGTCGTAACGGGTTGAGGTAGGTCCGAGTGTTTGGTTCACTTTTGTCGCGAGTTGATGCCAGGGCTCTGCTCGTCGCTGCCGCGTTCCAATAGATCCCGTAGGTGGTGACGTCGCAATATGGCGTTGTGTTCTAAGCAAACCGTTGTAAGGGCCCTTGTTATGAACAAAAGCATAGAGGCTCGACGTGAGGTCAGAATTTGTCTGATAAAATAGTCAATAAGTATTTGTGAACATGGTACGTGTCTTCTCATTATGAACGCTTCTTCTATCGTCTCAGTGTCATAAAGCGATGGTAAAAGTCCGTAATAATGTTTCATAACCGGTTTTGCCTTACTAGCAAAAGACACGATGGCTTCGCAGGTTCGGTGGTCATTTCCAGACTTGTACGTAACGCGTTACAAGATTACTTGTAATTGATTACATTTTACAGTAATTTTGTAGCGCTTCAAATACTTCCCTTAAGGAGTAACGATCCTTCTACTCGAATTACTTTTTTTCTGTAATTGATTACAAAATTACCCACGACAAATTTTCTAAACGTCCTTTTTTTTGGGGGGGGGGAAAGGGGGGAGGAGGGTCAGATGTGTTGGAGCCACACAACTCTAAGCAATGGTCAATATTTTTTTTTTTTTTTTGAAACCACGAAGCACGGGATCTCGATGATTAGGAGGCCACTTCACTAAACTTCGCTTCCTGGGTACATTTTGTTTTGGTACATAGGAGACTACGTTTGGGTGTAAAAATTACCTTATGCAGCCTCTTGTGAGTAATGTATTTAAACAACGCTCTTTTTATGCATTTTTTTTCACGAGAGAGATTGGATGTGTGTGCGTCACTCACTCAGCACTTAACAAAAACAATCAAGGCTTTTTTTATTTTTTTTATTTTTTTCGGAGCATCTGAGCGCGAGACTACAAGGATTATGCTACCGTAATAAAGCAAAATTGAATGACAAGTAATGTGCGAACTAATCGATTACTTTAGAGTAATTCTTCGAGTATTTTTTGAGGCTGTAATTGTAATTGTAATCGGTTACTTTTTACAGTGAAGTAATTGTAATTGTAATAGGTTCCTTTTTTCAGTAACCTGTACAAGTCTGGTTATTTCTGAGGGATTACGCGACTGCGTTAAATTAAAAAGAAACTGGAGCGGTTCTGTATTAGTGCAACACAATTAAATCTCTTTATTTGGGTTCCAGCATCATAAGAATTATGGTTGAGATCGGTGCGCCAAGTTGCCACAACAGCACATTAGAACTATCGCTGAAACCACTCATTCTCGGCGTTTTCGGTGAGAGGATAGGAGAAAATTGTGACGTATTATACAGAGATCTCAACATTTCCGAACATTCCGCGAGCCTTACTCGAGCAGTCCAAAACACAGCACGCGTATACCCTCACAAGCGGCAAGCGCAAGGCAGCTGAAAACGCCGGGTATGGCATGACACCCAGCGGTTGGTATTTTGGTTCTCGCGTCCGTTGATACGTTCGGGTCAGATGCTTGCGATATACATATTCACAAGACAAAAATACGCTAGAATTCACATCTATAGTCGGTGACAGGTCAAGAACGAAGTGGAAGCTCCTCCCACCCCTTTCCACTTCAGCGGAGCGAACGATGGAGAGGAGGTCGCCTCCGCTCCAGCTTTCGCTCTACTAAAGTGGAAAGAGGTGGAAGGAGCTTCCACTTCGTTCTTGACCTGTCACCGACTATAGTTCGTTTTCTCCAAGAACTTCTTCAGCTTCCTTTTAAATTGTTGTTGAGCGACGAAACTTCTATTCTCGGGGTCAGCTTTCTTTGGGATTTTCGAAGCGAAGAGTGCCCATGAAGAGATTTGATCGACGCTCGATGTGCGCGAGAACGTCTGCCCGTGGAGGCTTCCGCAATATTTGAGAAGTGTGAAAACACAGTGAAGCCGAACCACGTACGACGACGGCTTGAAGTCCATTAAGAAGTGCAAGCCAGCACACGTTTCAATGAGTTCTGATGGCACAGAAGTTGCTTCAGTGCACATTTGTGTGATCATGCGAACTCTCCGTAACAGATATCTACAATTTACATGATGTTTTAAAGCTTGAAGGGCTTTTTCAACGCTACCCCAATCCCAAACGTTTGTCCGTCCGTCCGTCCGTCCGTCCGTCCGTTCGTCCGTGCATTTCCCGCTAATTTTAACGGGGAAATTGATGTCACGTGGCCTATACACGAATTCAGTTTCCCCATTAAATATAGCGAGGAATTTGATGTCACGTGACCTGACTTGGTGGGACCTACAGACCAATTCAGTTTCCCTGCTAAATTTAGCGGAAAAATTGACGTCAGACGACCTATGCACCAATCCAGTTTCCCCGCTAAATTTGGCGAGAAAATTGATATCACGTGACCTGACGTCACGTGACCTATACACCAATTTAGTTTGCCCGCTAAATTTAGCGGAAATTGACGTCACGTGAGACAACGTGACGTGATTTATACTATACAAAACTGTATACAGGTTTTTTTTTTAACTGCACCAAATTTTTAAATGAAGGGGGAAAAAGTTTTATGAATGCTGTTTTCACTGCGTGTTTATATGGCTTGGCGGACATTAGATGGGAATATAACCATCACTATTATCAGACTAATTAGCTAAACTCAGTTAATTAACTTTTTAATTACTGTAATTAGGATATATGTTTATATTACGAACTTTGAGACAGTCATATGCCAAGACTGTTCCATTTTGCAGAATTCGTGTAACCAGCTTGTGTACCGCAATATTCGTCCACGGATTTTGCACTTTTATCCGGTTAATGTAGCAAAGTTCGGCTATAGTGGCCACTTTCGTGGGTTTGCCGAATTGAGTGGATAAAAAGTCGGATTGAGTAAAAAATTTGGGGGCAGATATCTTGGAACACAGGCACATTACGCGAATTCCACAAAATGGAACAGTCTTGGCACATGACCGCCACAAAGTCTGTAATATAAACATATATCCTAATTACAGTAATTAAAAATTTATTAACGGATTTTGGTTAATTAGTTTGATAATAGTGATGGTTATATTCCCATCGAATGTCCGCCAAGCCATATAAACACGCAGTGAAAACCGCATTCATAAATCATTTACCCCCTTTATTTAAAAATTTGGTGCAGTTAAAAAAAACACCCTGTATAGTCTTCAAAACAAATAAAATGATTAAGTACTTTTTAAACACTGCATAACATGCATCATAAGACTTTGAGGATAAAGGTTGTTGCCAATTTTTATCAAGCTCCTTCGCTATTTCGGGTTTTAGGCGAAATGGAAGAATCAGCAGGATTTTTTCTGTGTTGTGGTTACAAGCTGGAACGAAACACACCCATGTTGCGAGCCTTAAAAACGAAGTTTGAAGTTCCGAACCAATCATATTAAATTAAGTCACAATAATTCATTTTATTACAACGCACACCAAGTGCAAAGTAAAGAAGGGGGCCTGACGCTGCTTTGGTATAATTTTCTCAACACAGGCTTCTTTCGTTGTATTTCTAGCATATCTCGATATGTCTGATGATTTTCATCAGAGAGTATGTCCCGTATCGTACGCCAGTACAATTCATTTTTATAAAATTTTCGTAGACCTTCCACGTTCCCAATAAATACAAGATCAAAATCGTATTTTTATGCAAGTGATTCAAACTGTTGCAGACGGCATATACTTCGGTCATTCCGTACGCGTTCATCGTCTGCAGCAGGCATCTCAAGACGTCTCGAGGGCCTGAAGTTGCCTTCGCAAATATTTCAGAAACAGACGATTCTCGGCAAATTACTGTCGTGGTAAAAGTGAAATCTAGGCTTCCCATATCCATTCTTTTTAGACGCTTAATTTCCACGTCAGATTTTGTTTACGAAGTTCTTTCGAAGTGAAATCTAGTCCCATGTATTGGTCCATGGCAACACCTTTAGCAACGGTTTGTTCAGCGCAGTGACGTCACACTTACGGGCTCAATTGTTTTGTTTTCCGCACGCTCCGCCTACTGCCTCGCACACTCCAACAGGCTCTGAGATAGTCGCATTAACACTGCAACCGCAGAAGATGGCACTCACAAGTAAGACATCCACGGGGCGCTCACGCGCTTACCTTGCAAGCACGCCACAGGGCTGCTTTGCGCCATCGAGTGTCTGCATGTGTACACGGTTCCTATACGCTAAAACATCACATTCTGAGATAGCCCTGCTTTTTCCACGCTAGTACGGAAAATGGGCGACTTTTTGTCTATCTGACTGCTATACTAGTCTCAAAATGTAATCTGTGCACTCAGGAACAAAGGGCTGTGACTATTTTCACTGTATTGTGCTTTCGTCACTTTCTGCCGTTACAGTTCCGGGTCCAAGCTCAATAACTCTGGAGGTAAATACGGATGTTCATTTTTCATCAAAAGAAAACTGTCACAATGCCGTGCGCTCAAAAATAGAAAGTTGCGAAAGCAGCATTCTCAAAAAGAAAAGGGTTTCAAGTAAGTTTTCAAATTTGTCAGCAAGAAAGAAAGAAAGAAACAAACAAAAAAATGAAAGCCGTTTACAACTCCCTGTAACGCCGAATTAGAGCGCAGCTCTTGAGGAGGAGGGGAAGGCACGGGGGGGGGGGGTCACGTGACCTCGGGGAGGGGGGGGTCACGTGGCCTGGGGGTCACGTGACCTCGAGAAGGGGGGGGAGTTACCCCGCTAAATCTAGCGGGGAAAATTTTCCGCTAAATTTAGCGGGAAAAATTGTCCGCTAGATTTAGCGGAGAAAATTTTCCGCTAAATTTAGCGGGGAAAATTTTCCGCTAGATTTAACGGGGAAAATTTCCCGCCAGATTTGGCAGGGAAAATTTTCCGCTAGACTTAGCGGGGAAAATTTTCCGCTAGATTTAGCGGGAAAAATTTTCCGCTAGATTTAGCGGGGAAAATTTTCCGCTAGATTTAGCGGAGAAAATTTTCCACTAGATTTAGCGGGGAAAATTTTCCGCTAGATTTAGCGGGGAAATTTTTCTGCTAAATCTAGCGGGGGAAATTTCCCGCTAGATTTAGCGGGGAAAATTTTCCGCTAGATTTAGCGGGGAAAATTTTCCGCTAGATTTAGCGGGGAAAATTTCCCGCTAAATTTAGCGGGGGAAATTACCCATCATGCACCGCGCGGTTACGCCGACGGCGACGCCGCTCAAGCCGGAAACGGGCGCCTAAGAGCTGCGCTCTAAAACATAGTTATTAAGGTCGAGCGCCCCGCACTTATGACGTATAACGACTAACTTTTTCGCCCTTGAGTTAGAATAAGAAGTTTCTACACAACACAACACGGTTCTTAATATCTTAATATCAAAATTCGGTACGTTCCTAATAAAATCAGTTGATTGTAGGGCGTATAAGTTTATGACATACCACACGTTTTCGTTTTCTTTCTACGAAATGATATTTGTTTAAGTATATTTTTTGATAGCTTTATTTATGAACTTTTATCAAACACCGATTTCTTGCGCCACTTCCAAGTGCATGAACGTTGCAAAAGTGCATTTACTCTCACGGACACAATAAGCTGGAACGCGCGAACGCGTAACTAAAGTAACTCTATATACGGACTCAAGTTCAGACCGCTAACTACTAGTACCACCTGCTGGCGATCACTAAAGGATCCTTCGTCGGTACTGTGGGACTCCAATGGGCCTCCGAAAATCGCGATTTTGACGTATTTCACATACCGCTTTCTAGTAGGCCACTTGAGCGAAGAGTTGCATATATGTATTCTAGAATATTTCTAAGACAACTGTGCTTTGGAGGAGCAATATACAGACATATACCTACGCTCGGCGTCATTTATTTTGAGCTACGCTGGCAAGGCTAGCGTTTAGCTTGTAGTGCTCCAACTCGGTTAAACACGAGCGCATCCGAATGAGACTCAAGACAAAACTACGTGCTCTCGCAGGGGTGAGGGTCGTGCTATCAAAAGTTGAAAAAATCACGCTAAAGGCGGTGTTTCTACTTTATTCTTAAGCTGTCGTCAACTGCTGGCAATTTTTCTCGTGAGGTTTTTAAACCTACATTCACGGCTTCCTGTTTAAACAGTTAGGCGCTGTGAATATCTGATTCACGCGAGAAGGATGGCGAGCAAACCTACCGACACAGCTTTCTGTTCTACCCGCTAGGTGCCGTCGTTTTCGCTGGAGTCCCAAATAATACCACCTAACCTAACCTGGTTGTAGGACGTCGGTGAAGTCGCGAAGATTTTTTCCGCAGTCTCTGTATCCTGGATTCGGTCCAACGCGTTCCTGGCACGGATCTTGGTGATCGATTGGTGTGAAGTAGACGTCGTCGCTAAGGCCCTGATTGCCGAAGCTGATGTACTCGGACGGGTGGGTTACTTCAGAACGGTCCGCGTCATGGCGTTGCTTGACGTTCGTCGACTCAGAAGGGCTCTCAGTCGTGGAATAGAATTTAGAACGGAACCATCGCTGTATCTTCAGTGCAGCATGGATCTCCTTCTTGAATGCTTTGACGTCGATTACTTCACAGTGACATAAAGAAAAAGAAAATGGAAATGTGTTGAATTATCGAAGCCTATTGATAAGTGGCATCGCCACTGAGGCTCAATAAGCTACGAAACGTTGATTTTGGTTTCAAAGTGCAATTCATGCGCAGTACTACATAGACATATTCGTTGTCTCAAAGATGCGCGTTTGATAACATGATAGGAAATGTGCGAGAGTGTAACTCTGGAATTTGGTGGACTCGTAGCAGAACAGCATTTTTGACAGCACTGACACCACAAAATGACACCACAAAATATAAAACAACTCTTGGGATACAATATTGTTCGCAACTTGACGTTTCACAACTCGCCCACTCCTGGCGTCCCTCGATACAGTAGCATCGTCTGCCAAGAAGTAGATAGATAAAAAGAAAGGGCAGAGATAATCATATCATAAGAATTTCTTAAAGATGCCTTACCGAAAATACCAGAAGACGTGTTTGGTCCTGGAGATTCTAAGATGTTTTTCTCAATGCTTATCTTGCTTCTTTGAGAACGTTTTTCGGGTGAGTCATCAGAATCTATGAGGAATCAAAAAAATATGATAACGGACAGCTCTGTTCAGTCAAAGCGGTCGCAAGGCATTTGAATATACAGACCATATGCACTATAATTTAATAAGTAGGCCATATAATTGGGCAACGTGCAATTAAGGGCAGCTTCATTGTTTTAAAATTACATTATTAAAATAATATAAAAACAATTCTTTCGAAGGCTACTCTTGGATAAATAAGGCGAATTCTCATTTTCCAATCAACGAGACCTAATACAATAAATGCCACAACATATCGCGTACGGACTATTTGGGGCATGCTTACTTGAATCACGCACTTTGTGGGTTTATAGTCCCACTGTGTAGCGGAGTGCGTGTCAACAAAAATCACACCAGAGTGACCCCAGTAGCACAAAGTGGGCTCCAAAAGGGGGGTCGACGGGGGACCCACGTGAACACCCCACCTTGGCTTCCCCCGTGAGACCTACAAGGGGCCTGCTTGGGTAGCCCACGTGGGCTTCTCTCAGGGGACCCACAGCGGGCCTAATAAGGCAGCCTGCATGGGCGTCTCTCGGGGGACCCACAGCGGGCTTACTTGGGCAGCCCACCATCGGCTTCCCACAGGGGACCCACAGCGGACCTACAAGAGCAGCCCATGTGGGCTGCTCTTGTAGCCCCGGAAACCTCATTTCGTTCGGGGTCATTTCATAATTTTCTTACGGTGTGGGGTTTTGCAGTGCATACCAAATTGGACATGCCTCACTTTCCCCGTGGGCCTGCTACTACTACACAGTACTACCGTACCTACGCAAAGTATCCCATAATCTGAAGAAAGTGGGACGTCGAGCTGGTGTTCACGTGGTCTTTTCGGCTCCAGGCAAGCTATCTATGATGTGCAAAAAAGTGAATTCTCATGTAATAGAGAGACAGGTGTGCACCAAGAAACACCAAAACCAGTTTGTTACATCCGTTGCGGGTGCTGTATACTCTATTCCCCTGTCCTGTGGCCGGAGATACATAGGGCAGACAGGACGTTGTCTTAATGAGCGTTTAAGAGAGCATCGTTATAATGTGTCTCAGGTTGTGTCGGGGCACCTTGGGGTGCATTGCCGCGATTGCGGATGTACTCCGGATTTTGAACGATGCACGGTCATCAGAAAACAAAAAGATAAGCTGACACGTGAGATTATAGAAGCACGCGCCATTGGACAATCGGGTTCAGAGTGTGTTAGTGCCCCGTCACTTGCCTTGACGGAAAAGGAGTGTATTTTTCTACTCAGATCGGAGAACAACGGCGCCTGCAGATGACTCTAGGAACACGTGTAGTCCTCCTCTAGTGTTGTTTCTTTTCTTGGCTTTTGGGCCGGGCAAATTTTGTATTTATACAGGTTGTCAGTGCCAATAAAGCTCAGTTGTAAGTCAGCGCTGTGTGTGTCTACCGCCTTCTACTCTGTCCTTGTCCCTGCGCTGTTTGTTTTCCGCTACTATGAATGACCAACTAGCCCACTCGTCAACACTACTGCAAATATTACCATTTTGATAAATCAATACTACGTCTTGAGCAAGGCCATAAAAATTGGGCATTTCAGGTGTACAAATTGGAACAAAAAATTAAATATGTTTACAAATCTCTGTAGTGCGAAATTAGAGTGCAGCTCTTAAGGAGGAGGAGTGGGGGGTATGGAGGGAAGGGTATGCCCTTCTCCTTCTCCTCCCCTCCTCCTCTCCCCTTCCTCCAATACAGTTTCCCCGCTAAATTTAGTGGGGAAATTGACGTCACAAGACTTGGTGTCAAGTCACCTATAAACAAATTCAGTTTCTCCCCTAAATTTAGTAGGAAAACCCACGTCACGTGACCTCAACATGAATTCATATCCCGGTGGTAATTGAATTTGTGTTGAGGTCGCGTGACGTCAATTTCCCGCCTAATTTAGGGCGGTTACTCTGACGCCGACGCCGACGCCGCGAAACACGAAAATGGGCGCCTAAGAGCAGCGTTCTAAAAATAAAAAACTGTGCAGATATTCATATAAAACCTTATTGAACAGGTAATCGGGATGCATACCCACCTTGAGCCGTCTACAGACACCGACTTTTAGAACAGATACGACATTCTGACGAGTGCGTTTCGAATTCATCCTACAATTCAATACTCTGTGTAAAAAATTCCAACCCTCGTAAAATGGTCTTGTCAACATGCACACTGAGTAGTAGTAATAAGCTGTCATCGGTCTGCCAGACATCAAGGAAGCTCACATATACACTGACTCGCTAAATTCAATTAAGCATCTAAAACAAGTTACCCAGACGCTACAAATATGTCAGCATATCTAAAACAAGTTACCCAGACGCTACAAATATGTCAGCAGAGACATATACTACAGCAGAAGACAACCATCAACATAAAAGTTCACTGGGTGCAGGGGCATAGCCAGAACCATTCGAACCTCTTGGCTGACCACCACGCCCACCACACTCAGCCCTTACTTGACCTCCCACCCGCTTCCTCCCTTCTGATCCCCGTTCCGACCTCATAGCCCAGAAAAACCTCCTCAGATGGGACACACGCGCTTTAATCCCTCCGTGTGTCTGCTCCCTTCCCCGTAACCTTTCCCGGGTGGAGGAAGTTTCTCTCCGGAGGCTTCGGGCTGGGGCGGCCCTAACACCTTCCGTTACCTGGACTTGGGGACACACACCTGCCGACCCGGGAACCTGCCCTAAGTATCCGGCCCCTGTGGCTACGGCGGATGCTCATCATCTGCTGTGGCTCTGCTCCGGGACCAAGACCACCCGTGAGAAGATACTTCGCGAGGCCGGACTAAAGGGTCACCCACACGATAACTACACCCAACGGGTGAATGACAACAAGTATTACAAGTCGCTATTGCAGTTCCTGCACGACGCTGGACTGCACTCCTTTCTTTGAACCCCCCCCCCCTATTATGCCGTGTGGCACACTTTACGAATAAAAAAAGTAGTAATAAAGTTTAGCGAGCCTAAAATTTCTTGCTCACGATTAGAGTTCTAATTCTCGGTTATTCGCTCTCAAATTAAGAAATTTTCTCATGTTGAATTTCCAGAACGAGCAGAAATTATTCTCAATGTTAACGGAAAGTGCAGTTTGGGAGTTGCACGGACACTCCAAGTTGGGCATGCCCACCCTCTGCCGCCTTGGAGCTCACACCGTTGCTAACTTGCCCCCCGCAGAGCAGAGGTAGGATCCACGGGGGTTTTCCATGGGCTGCCCAAGTCGGACATACCCACGCTTTGCCACCCTAGAGTCCACACCATTGACAACTTGGCCCCCGCAGAGCCGAGGTGGGGCCAACGGTGGTTTTACATGGGCAGCACATGTTGGGCATGCCAACGCTTTGCCACCGTGGAGCCTACATCTTGCTAAATTGGCCCTCGCTGAGCCGACCCAAGGCAGTTTTACATGAGCTGCCTAAGTCGGGCATGGCCACGCTTTGCCTCCATGGAGCCCACACTGTTTCAAACTTGGCCCCAGCAGGGTGGAGGTGGGACCCACGGGGTTTTTACATGGGCAGCCCTAGTTTGGCATGCCCACGCTATATCACCGTCTATGGAGCCCACACCGTATTTCAAACTTGGCCCCCGTGGAGCCGAGGTGGAACCCACGGGCGTTTTACATGGGCAGCCCAAGTCGGGCATGCCCACGCTTTGCCTCCATGGAGCCCACACCGTTGCAAACTTGGCCCCATGCAGAGCCGAGGTGGGACCCAGGATGGTTTTACATGGGCAGCCCAAGTTCGGCATGCCCACGCTATGTCACCATCCATGAAGCCCACACCGTACTGCAAACTTGGGCCCCGTGGAGCGGAGGTGGGACCCATGGGGGTTTACATGGGCAGCCCAAGTCGGGCATGCCCACGCTCTGCCTGCATGGAGCCCACACCATTGCAAACTTGGCCCCATGCAGAGCCGAGGTTGGACCCACGGGGGTTTTACATGGGCAGCCCAAGTCGGGCATGCCCACGCTCTGCCTCCATGGAGCCCACACCGTTGCAAACTTGGCCCCATGAAGAACCCAGGTGGGACTCACGATTGTTTTACATGGGCAGCCCAAGTTCGGCATGCCCACGCTATGTCACCGTCCATGGAGCCCACACCGTACTGCAAACTTGGCCCCCGTGGAGCCGAGGTGGGACCCACGGGGGTTTTACATGGGCAGCCCAAGTCGGGCATGCCCACGCTCTGCCTCCATGGAGCCCACACCGTTGCAAACTTGGCCCCATGCAGAGCCGAGGTGGGACCCACGATGGTTTTACATGGGCAGCCCAAGTTCGGCATGCCCACGCTATGTCACCGTCCATGGAGCCCACACTGTACTGCAAACATGGCCCCCGTGGAGCCGAGGTGGGACCCATGGGGGTTTTACATGGGCAGCCCGAGTCGGGCAGGCCCAAGCTTTGCCTCTATGGAGCTCACACCGTTGCAAACTTGGCCTCCGTGTACCGAACTGAGACTCACGGAGGTTTTACATGAGCAGGCCAAGTCGGGAATGCCCATGCTTTGCCTCCGTGGAGCCCACATCATTGCAAACTTGGCCCAACGGAGCCGAGGGGGGCCCACGAGGAACGTTCTACATGAGCAGTCTGGCCACCGTAGAAGGAAAACGCTTTGTTTGGGTGCCAGTCTGGAAACTGTGGGAACGCCTCAGCAATGCTTGACCAACAGTCGATCTATGCCCACACCAGAAACAAGATGGCGGCGCCTAGAGGTCGTACTTAGAAACGGCTATGGAAAGTGATCCAGCAATCTTTGAGATAGGGTAGGCAAGATGCTTATTAGGAAGTAAAGAAATGAGGAAGTTAAACGGCACAAGTGAGATATATAAAGAAAAGTATCACGTAGAAATTGCAAGTGCTATAGACTTTTGCGTCGCTTATCACCTGGGCGAAAAATGTTCAGTCACTGAGCTGTGGACGCATGCGTCTGATTATACAGCACAACAGAGCTACAGCGCATGCTCATAGGACGTTCAACAGCTCAGCAGAAAAAGATGGCAGCGCGAAGAATGCGTTTTTTCTCAAAGGTCTATACGCCTTTTCTACGTGAGCGCCGCCCTCTTCAATTCTGGAACTTCCGGAACGCATGAAAACATCGCCTTCCTCTCGCCTCGCCACTAGAACATGTTAACATTTTCATTGCAACCGCCATTCTTTCTTGTTATGTCCTTTGTACATTTTTTTTTCTTTTTCCGGGTTGAAACTTTTTGCTTTTTTTTTTTTCGGAACGCATACCGGATGTGGGGACAACGTAGCTGGGTACGAGGCTAAACAGAAAAGGTGTATACTCCGTTTTACTTTAGGTCCGACTGCAGCCGACGGTACGACCTGTTGGAGTCTACTGAGTCACGGCAAACGCTGTCTTTGTTGGTTTGCTGTCAACGGCTATCCCAAACATGCGCAGGGATGGCGGCACATTCGCTGTCTGTGATTGGTTTAGTGGGCTCTACCGAATTGTAGCGTCAGATGCCGTCGGGCTTGAAGCAAAACGACTAAATACTTCGTTGAGAGAAAAAAATAAGGCAAGAAGTATAAAGTAACTCGGTTTACATATTGCAGAAGAGCGAGGCTGGAAGCGGGTCTTACCTGTAGTTGACGAATCACAGCAGTTTGGAGGAAGCACATCCCTTAGCGCGGGTGTCCGTGGGCGTTGGCACTCGTTCGTTCGAGACCTTAACCACCCTTCAGGTTTGGCGATACAAATATTTGTTATGAAACGAGAAAAAAAAAATAGAATTTCGTTTGTCAGGTTTTTTAACATTTCAAATATGACATTTGTTTTGCCGAACGTTTAGGATTAATTTGTTTATGATGGAGCTTCAATTCAAACGAATCTGATCTAGCTTCCCGTAATTTCGGCAAATTATATCCGCCTACAAACTTTGTTCGGCGTCTCGTTGTTTTCATGATAAAATTAAAACAAGGGATTAATGAGCGACACCGCTCCCTTAACTAAAAGTACAACAATTGCTATACATCGCCGCATCAAAAATTGAAACTGAGCTTACACAATAATACAAACTCTTAACCGAAGAATATTAATGTTTAACTTAAGTGCCGTACATCGATGATCATCTTTTTGAAGACAAGAAATATAGTTTGAGCCATAATGAGAAGTATTAAAAGTGGCTATTTAAAAAATCCAGTAACTAATTAAACTTACTTTTTGTTGAAATAGTCTCGAATCTAAATTACTCAAAATTTAGATTATAATAATGTAAAGCTTAAAACCCCAGTTAAAACAAAACAAAAAATCTCTAGTATACAAAAATTAAGAATCACTTCTTGTTTGTAAGCTTTTAAGCCGCTCAAGTCATTCAGAAGTTTTTTTTTATTTATCTCAGTATTTTTTCAGCGGAAGGGCACATACTTCCAGTATGAATGAGTTCGGTAGCTCTATGTGCACACAACAAAACTTTCCGTTTATTTTTTTTTTTTTTTGGGGGGGGGGGGGGGGGGAGGGGAAGGTATTATTTAGCTGGGAATGTCGCGAACCTGCCGATGTTCTAGTCGCCACAGTTCAGCTTTTTCGAAATTCTAAAAGAAAGCTCGACCAAAGTTTGACTAAAATTCGAGTTATCGCAGGCATGCACGGATATTGGGAAGTAACTTACGCCATCTTAAGCTGAGAAGGGTGACAAACTAACTAGATCACAAAAATGATTATACTTTTCTTTTTATGCTGCGGGAGTAATTGTACATTAACTCTAAAATAAACTACCATATAAATTATATATTCATCATAAATAAGAAAATAAAAAGTAACTTAGGTCGCAGTCGGACAACCCTGTTCAAAACTTGAACTTCGTCGAATTCTATCGATTGTTACCGAAGCTTGGCGAAGCGGTCGAACCTCGAACATCGACAAGAAGTTCATAATATCCCTGTATTCCGACTTGTCCTGTCCACGCGCGCCGCCGATGCTACGATCCGACGGACCCAATCAAACGGCGCCAAAGGTGCAACGTCATGACGCTCGGCGTCTTCGTGCTTTTGATACACCCGGCTACACTAATCGCGCGTACTAGATGCCCCAGGATCCTGCGTGTCTTTCGGCGCCTGATTGGTTTAGTTGGTGACAGCAAAATCACAAAGCTCCGTTAGATCATAGCACTGGTTGCGGTTAACCTCAACATAAAACGGAGTATGTAATCGGTGACGGATCAAGAGTGAAGTGGAAGCTCCTCCTAACTCTGTCCGCTTAAGTAGAGTGAACGGTGGAGAGGATGTTGCCTCCTCTCCAGCGTTCAGCCTACTAAGGTGGAAAGGGGTGGGAGGAGCATCCACTTCGTTCTTCACCTGTCACCGACCATAGTCTTATATTAACTTGTAACTACGGTCAAAAAGGCTCGAGTCTTGCTCAAAATAGCCTAGTACTTAAATCTACAAAAAATAAAATTTCGTTAAAAAATAGTTTTTTAGAACCTCGCTACTCTCCCCAAAAGGCTTCGTTCGGGTAACGTGCCGAACGGGAGCAATTTACGCACGACATCGCGGCTGACCTGCTCGTGTAACCGATGAGGTCGCTCTCGGTATTGGGATCCAGGAACCCACGGATGCGTCCGACCTCCTTCGTGGCAACAACGTGGCGGAGGGCAGCCACGGTTCTTGGTCCCTCGCTGCCCTTTTCCGGGTGCAGGAGCTGCTGCATTCGACAAGAACGTCTCTATTAGCGCCGAGACGTTTCGGTGGCTCCTTCGTAATGTTTCCCTGCTTGACGTCACTACCAGGATTTACTTCGCCGTAACGTCAGGGTTTGTGATCCTGACTACTTATCATCAGTTGCGAACGATAAGTTCGAGATTTGCGTAAGGACGATAACGGAAGCTTGGCGTCATTGCCTTCTAAAACAGACATCGTTAAAGTTGACAGCCTGAAATTGCCCTCATTTCCGTCGATGAAAACAAAATTGATCTTGAATGGCCGTCAATCTCGAATGCCGACCATAGCGACGCTTTGGTCGCGCACTCCGCCAATAGGGAGCGTGCGACACCTAAACGGGACGCACCGATCCGCCAAGGCTGCGCCATGAACGGCGATGCTGCCATTACATTGTGTGCAGACGCGGCGTCTGCTCCGTAGAGTAATAGAGTGATACGTAAAGAGTGGCCACTGAAGCCCTATCGCGGCCCAACTGTTAGAATTTCACAACACCCGCTAGCTGGTGCTGTGGTGCCTAATTATTTATACATTCGTTATATTTGTACCATTAAGAAATAGTTTCATATTAATTTATCATATTTCTAAAACAATCAGTAACTTCGAGACGTTTGCCAAAATATTACAACGACTGCCACTGGGGATTTGGCAAGACGCACGACTTGACAGCCGCTATAACAGCAGACAAGTTGGCGGGGGGCGCGTGTGGCGTGATGTTGCTGTCATCGCGTGGATTTTTCGACCTTCTATCTTTGTGGCGAAGGTGAGACGGTTAAAGAGATACCACGTGGAGAGTGTTTCAAGCGTCTCTTGAGCGTCACCTGCATCGTCGAAAAGCTCATTTCGTTTCCCATAAACTGAAGCAAGCTGACGCTACAAAGGCGAACGTGTTGTCTTGAACGACGCCTTCACTCCACGAGGAGTGCGTGCCTTCCAGGTTCGTTTGAAAACAAGATCGCTCTTGTTGCTTCTACTTTGCTCACACGTACGGTGAAATGTGGTACAGAGCTCGTAGGGACGCCTGCAGAACTGTTATTTTAATGCGAATATTAATGCGAATAGCATTCTTTGGATACTTCACGCACTTTTCGTCTATGTATCTATCTATCTATCTATCTATCTGGCTATCTAACCTCTTACGCCGCGGGTCGATAAATAAATAAAAGACCGGCGCCGGCTGGGATTCGAACCGTTGACCCTTTGATCAGCAGGCAGACGCGCTAACCACAGAGCTATGAAGGCAGTCATTCAGCGCACTCTAAACATTTGTTTATATCTTTACCATAGGACGCGCTTGCAGCGCTGTCACAGCTACCGGTGCGCGCGCGTTCCATGCACGAGGGCTATACTTCGTTTCAGCTTGGGTCCAGACGCAGCCGATGCTACAAGCGCAAGCTCCGGGCTTCCAGCGTCCCTGCCAAGCACGCGCGCTCGTGCAGTACAGGCACTGTTCAGGGCCACACACTCGTGCTTGTAGCATCGGCTGCGTCTGAACCCAAGCTGAAACGAAGTACTCACCCTCTCCCGCGCTCACCCTCTCCCTCTAGCTCACCCTCTCCCGCGCTCGGGAGACCTCTAGCTCAGCCTCACGAGAGCGGAATGAGCCCTCGTGCATGGAACGCGCGCGCACCGGTAGCTGTGACAGCGCTGTAAGCGCGTCCTATGGTAAAGATATAAACAACCGTTTAGAGTACCGTTGGTTGAGACTAGCTGAGACGCCAGAAAGTCTGGTCGGTACCATTTTGAGTGTTTGTGCGTATGGCGCGTGCTTTGCTCGCCTTCCTAAGTGACACAAACGCACGTGCTGGGCTGCGGAGATCGTGCGCAGGGCTGTGAAAGTGTCAACAAATTTAGAATCGCCTCAAGAGTGGGCTGGCGTATCTAGAGTGTGCCGGCCACCTGACGAACGCGCATAACTCCGCACCGTTTGATGCTATTCGCATTTTTGTTATGGTGATCTTTTTGGTCACAATAAATATTTGCACATTATTCAATGCTCTTGTTCGGCTGTCCCTTCTTTTCTTTGTTGAGTGCAGCGTCCTGGTTTAACACAGCGCGATAAGTCAAGGACAAAGTAAAGACGAGGCAGACGACAGCGCGGCTAAATTCACATAATTTATCAGCGCTGTCGTCAGCTGACTGAACATGATTTATCAGCGCTGTCGTCTGTCTCGTCCTTACTTTGTCCTTGTCTTGTCGCACTGTTTTAAACCAGGATGCTCATCAACCAATTGACCAAAACACACCTTTGAGAGCAGCGTTTTTAATTTTATATTGCACTTTGTGCATGATCTGCTTTGGAATTTAGAATTTTTGCGTGCATTTAAGCAATCGACTCCTACCTAAAGTCAACATTCTAGTTAATCACGGCAGACTAGGTGGTGCAAGCTACCGCCAGATACGAACGGAATCAATGGCATTCATTATCCACCTGTTCAGTATAGCAGCCATCTATGTCTCTAGTCTTGTAGTGAACGGAAGCGCATAAAAAGGAAGCCAAGACCAACTTCAGAACAGCCGCTAGGTGCGCTGACTCTCGAGTGAGCCGGTGAGGCCTATGGGAGTGGCCACACTTTACGCTGCACTATATTACTTTATGTCTGCTATTCTCTTTTTCAATGCGACCACCGCGTCTTTGTATTCCAGCGGCCGTGTACCTCGATATCACGCCGACGTAAAAGTTTCGTACCTAGATATTCGGAAACATATCTGCGTCCAGCTTTGCTCTTTTGTGTTCTCACGTGACTCGACCCCCCGGACTGACTCAAAGCTTGGATTTAATCGTGTTCTTGCAATGACAGCGACAACGGCGGTAACTTACCGCCATGTTTTTCGTGCTCTTCGGGGTCGAGAATGTGCCGATAACTACTATGTGACGACATTCATCGTTGTGGTGATTGATAAAATCTACATGTGAAATATTTTTGCTTCTTATTTCATTAGGTTACTCTTCTTACTGGCGGATCGAGCAGGCCTACAGGAAATGAGATGATTACGGGTATCTTTTTTTTACCTGCGTACGAAGGGGCCAGGTTTTTTTCAATTCCCGTCCCTAGTGTAAAAGAAGTTAGCGCCGACTGTGGCCCCAACCTTTTGTGCAGCGCTATACTCAGGTAAGCTGACATTGATTAGAAACTATGACTGACACTATTGTAAGGTGGCAAAGTATTCGCAAAGCTGGACTTCTACCACCAAGTCCTCTTTTCACCAGAGAGCCGTCACCTTACTGCATTTATCAAACATGATGGCCTGCTTCAAGCGAGTGTGCCTCATCTTGGTATCTGCACCCTCAGCTTTCCAGAATATGATGTCTGGCATCTTTGTCGGTTGTTCGGGTCTCCTTTAATACCTTCGACATCATCATCAACATCTTCAATGTTGACGCAGACGAGCATGCAAAGAACCTCATGAAGGCTCTACAGCGCATCTCAGACACTGTTCTTAAGCTAAATGACAAAGTGTCTTCAAAGTAACGGAATTGACGTTCGCTGAACATACAATACCGCCAGAGAGTGTAACTCCACTGCTAGCAAACTTAAAAGCCATGCAGAATGCAACTATGCCAAAGGACTATTATTCCTTGCGTTTTTGGTTTAATGATAGCTGAGGTTCATTTGAAACTACTCGAACGAAGTTGAACCTCTAAGAACCTTACTGCATGGTGAGAAGTAGTTCGTGATAACAAAGGAAGTTCAGCTGTTCTTCGAAAAACCTAGGCGCTAATTACCAGCCGCAGAGCCCTCTCCATATTCAACCTAGGATTTTCATGATTTGTTACTACAGACGCACTCTAAATACGGCATCGGCAACACTCCTCCAACAATTTAACGAATCCGAACTTCAAACGAGCTTGCTTCAAGAACACTTTCGCCAACGGAACGTTAACATTCTGCTGGGAAACGAGAAGCTTTTGCCTGCGTTTGGGCACAAGATCATTAGCATGTCTCTTTCTAGGGAAGACCTCTTCTCGGATCATCAAGCGCTAACGACCTTACTAAGCTCAGGAGCTATGGGTTCCCATTTGCTCAGAATCGGTCAATGGACCGGCGCGCTCTACTGTACTACAACGTCATTATGCGCTACAAGAGAGGTGAGGAAACGTTATCGCAGATGCGCTTTCCCGACTGCCATTACTCTA
Source organism: Ixodes ricinus (assembly GCA_037355805.1). Lineage (NCBI taxonomy): Eukaryota > Metazoa > Arthropoda > Arachnida > Ixodida > Ixodidae > Ixodes > Ixodes ricinus. The sequence continues at coordinate 18,207 of JAZHYW010028062.1, read as the reverse complement.
TTGAGCCACCTGACACATTGGACGAGGAAGTTATTGCCGTCAAAACCAGCAACCCGCCCTCTGAGACATCCGCAGATGCAGTACTTCAAAGGTGCAACTTTCGTGATACAAAGCCACAAATAAAAAAAATTGCGGTGGCTTAGCTCGGCTATGCCAGGATATACGTAGGTGAGTTTATGCGCACAAAATGAGAAGCGCCACTACAGTCCCGTGCAGTGTCAGACCAGACTTGTACGTAGTTCAACTACTCTACTCAAATTACTGTAGTTTAACTACTTTTCTGAGTAGTTTAGTAACTTTCAATTACATTTTTATTTCGGTAATTAGTAGTTTACTTTAATTACTTTTTTGAGTAACTTCTACTCAAGTTACAAATTACTTTCGAATTTTAGTGGTTGTTTTGCCTATCAACAAACATTCCTGCACAAAGGAGATAAGATGTTGGAAGATCAGCTTATATTTGCAAAAGGGGGAGGCATGGGGCGTAGGAAGGGGGGAATGGTTTGGAGAGTCCGAAACCCCCAAAAGTTTCACAAGCACACCCCCCCCCCCCCCCATTGCAACAACACTGCTTCGAGGCGCGACGAGCGATCAGACGCGACACCAGAGAGGCCGAATAACTGCGGGATTAGCGCGAAGTACTGGCATTTCTCTGTGTCCCGAAGCTCAAGAAGACAACCCATTTGAAGAAAGGGCTGGTCCCCGCTTCTCCCCAACGTAGAAACTCTCGCCCACTACAGGAGGTGCACACACTGCATCCTCACTCAAAGGAGGCAACAAAATGCAGCACCTGCTCTGAAACTCATCTGGTGCTCCCGTAGTTTGTGCTGTACTCGAAGAATCGCGTGCTAAAGGGCAACGCAAAGATTACCTTTTGTGTTGTCTTTCCTCCTAAAACTCAGAATATGCAGATCTTCAAAGATTCAAAGATTGTTCGAGAAACCTGTAGTAATAGTGGCTGTAAGACCGATGGAAATAAGTGCCCTATAAGTTGATTGTGTCAAATAGCTCGTCAGCGAGAGTAAAACAACTACTCTGCGGCGACTTGACCTTATACAATATTTGCTGCCATTTTCGTAAAAAACGGATGCACCTCCGATTATCCCTGAGCAATGCATACCAGTTAAAAAACACTGTATAGGGAATGAAAGGGCATCATGAAAGATTGTGTTAAAAGTGCTTGTACTTTACCTTGAAATATATTGTATTTATATACGTTACTTCAAGTACATTGCACCCGGTGTACTTACTACTTTAGTTGAAGTACATAACCTCTCATTTACTTTGTACTTTACTTCAAGTACTTTTTAGATGTACTTTACGCAACACTGTAAACAAGCAAACACTGTCTACAAAATCAAGCTCAGACAGTGCTAAACCTCAAAGTAGAAATGACACATTCGCAGTACATCATTGACCAAACAAACAAGAAAGTACAAAACAATTAGGCACGCAGAAGCAGAACCAGCTATTAAAGCATTTCTGTGAAAAAAAACAAGCCGATTCATATTTGGCTAGCACAATTTCGCTAACGGATCAAAACCTCTGTACTTTCTTTTTACCATAAAAAACATATAAAAGTAACTTCAAAAGTAACTTCAAAAGTAATTCGCTACTTTTTTACGGTAATTAGTAATTTTCTCAATTACTTTCTATTTGAGTAATTTCTACTCTACTCAAATTACTTTTGACGTCAATACTCAGTAACTTAACTTAATTACTTTTTTGAGTAACTTGTACATGTCTGCGTCAGACTTGGCTACTGCGCAACGGAGGCAGACACCTGGACGCGGCGGCGCCAGCGCTGCCGCGGCTATGACGCCTCGAATGCGAAGACCGCGTGAGGCGCGCGCGGTGGCCGGAGCCCGCGGCGGTGGCGGCTCCTTGCTCCAGCACGCAAGCTGTGCGCCGTGTGACGTCACTGCTCCGCCGCTTGCGCAGACCGGCGAGGCTCGCGCGGTGGTGGCGGAGCCCACGGCAACGGCGGCTCCGCCCGTCAGCTGTGCGCGGCAGGACGTCACTGCTCCTGCGCTTGCGCAGCACGGGCCACGTGCCATTATGAAAGCCACGCCGAAACTGCTCAACCCGGCCAGTGTAGCTCACGCTTACAAAATGACCGCATCTCCACGTGGTGAATGATGTTGATTGGGGCGAAGCTCTGGTGGTGCTGATGATACTGATTTTATTGTTCATAGGTAGTGCTGATGGTGCTGATTTTTTTTATTGCTCATCGGTAGTGCTGAGTTCCGGGTTGCGTTTCGACTTTATTATTACTGCTTTATGGTTGGTGAAATGCAGAGCCAGTGGTTCTTCTAGCGGATCAGCTTGGATCCGCTAGAAGCCACGGGAACGCATCTCCACCGCTTAAGTCAACGGTCCATGTCAGAAAGAGAATGTGGTATGGAACGTGGTTATATACGCATTTGAGCATTTGACCGCAGCGCCCTCTCGTCTATAAACGTTGAGCCAATGCATGCAAAGTTTAACGCGATTATATACGCAATTGACCGCAACGCCCTCTCCTGTATAGACGTTGAGCGGCTACAAGCAACGTTTCATCCATGACAGAAACCCCAGCTCTTGAGTTACTACCACATCTCAGACCCCCCCTACTCGTCCCGCAGTCGTGGCCGAGTGGTTAAGGCGATGGACTAGAAATCCATTGGGGTCTCCCCGCACAGGTTCGAATCCTGTCGACTGCGTAAACATTTTTTTCTTTATGAGCACGGACGCGGCTGGCCGGACGGACGGACGGACAAGGCTAGACCCTAAGGAGCTTCGCCCCTAAAAAGCAGTGCGCTTATATCGTACCATACTATCAAGTAAGATCCGAGCTGTCAAAGGTCGATGTGATGCTTCTATACTCCATTCACCCTTAAGCTGAAACTACAGCATGTGCCACAGGTACGAGAGCTCGAGGTCGCTGCTTTGAAGCGTTCTTCCGCAGAACGAGCGCTCGCGCAAGAAATGCATGTCTGAAAGCCAGGAGCGTGGGCGCCCACCTAGAAGAGGTTTTGCTCTGAAGAGTTTGGTTGTATACAGCACGCGCAAGCACGCGAGCTCTCATACCACCGTGCACCGCCCGGGTTCCCCCTGGTCTGTCCCGGCTCCAGGAGGTGTTGCTCCGGCGCATTCGCACTGGATGCGCTATCGCACCGGCAGTCTTCTCATCCTGGCGAGGGGACCACAGCCGCATCCCTCCCGCCTGCCCCACTGCCCTGCTCCGGCGGACCAGGTGGATGTTCGCCATCTCATCTGGACCTGCCCGGGGATACGGGCGGATCGGGAGCACTACGTCCTCCAGGCGGGGATACGGTTGGACGATCCGGAGGCCTACAAGACCTGGACGACCAACAACGCCTGCGCCCGAAGCTCCTCTAGACTTCTGTCCATACCGCCGGCCTCCCCGCTTTCCTTTAATCCCTTTCCCACTTAGGCCTGCGGGGCCTTTCCTCTGGGCAATAAACAACAACAAAAATTGTATACAGCGATCCCACCGGCTGTCGGCGCCAGATAGAATCATACCACGACATCGACCTGCTGTCCCTTTTGTCCCGCCCCAGTCCAGAAGGCAGATCTCAAGCACCTTTTTTGGACGTGGCCGGGCCTTCAAGCGACTCGTCGGTGCCATCTTATCCGGGTGGGCCTCCATCCTAACCAGGGCCGGTAAACTTTCAGCATTGGACACATGGCTCAGCACCACCGTTTCCTTCTGAACTTCCTTCAGTAAACGGGAACACACTTTTACCTTTAAATATATGCCGCATAACAAACTGACGTAATTTAAAAAAAGTGAAAGTCTTTATGGGCAACAATAAGGAAGTGACGTCAGCGGAAGGCAGGGGTTCACTTTTCCGGACTGTAAACTTCGTACCCAATCTATTTCAAGCAGTTTCATGGTGTCAAATGAAATCATTGGAAGCTCCCTCTAACCCCCGCAGCAGCACGAAACAAATGCTAAGCATAGTCCACTTTTAGACTGCCCGCTCGACCTGCAAGCCTCCTTTCCCTTACGTCAAGGCACTTAAATGCGTGGGTTTATTTGAATGTTGATTTTTGGGATTAATTTTACTTGCCGATTTCTTAATGAAAATTCTGAATCTTACGAAGGCCAAATAACATACCAAAAAAGGTAAAGACCGGTGATTCCGAAAATATAATTAATTGGGCTCTGGCATATGGTTAATAGTTGGGAATCGCCCGTAACAAACAACGTCTGAGGCAGTAGTACTAGTGGCCAGCAACGGATGATATTTTGGAACGTGCTGTTCGTGGTTCCCTGGCCTTCCAGACATGTCTGAAAATACTTTTTCTGGTCCTCTATATCCGATACCACTTCCTGCGCATCATTGGGAGAGGCTAGAGGCTGACATTGTAGGACAAACTTAAAGAGTCACAGCAACATCGCTTTGTTATCACATTACAACCTCTGGCCTGAAATTTCGTTTGCCAATACGGCCACCTCTTGCACATTGACGACTTTTCTGCGGACTATATAATAATGCCTTTATTTTTCATCCGAGTGATGTGGGAGGTTGGGGGAAAAACCTGAAAAAATCAGCTTGACGAGCTACCTCCTCCCCAGAAATTATACAATACAATGAAAAGAGTCCTACAGAAATCGTCTCAGATAAAAAAATATATATATTTATATCGGCAGAGTTTGAAAACTATTTTCATGAGCGTGACGTTTGTTAGCTTCTCATCTGTGTAATATATACTTACAGCCAAAAGGCGGGACCGAAAATTCATTCAGTGTTTTGAAAGGGTTCATTCAGCTGGCACTTCTGAAGAACGAAACATCGAGGAGATGCTTACCAACTACATCGGCGTATACAATGCAACGCCACACTCAGGTACGAGTGTTTCACCGGCTTTTCTGGAACATCGTTAAAGGGACATCAGAAAGCTTCTTCACAGATCCAAGAGCCGCAATGAGCTGAGAGCACAACTCAAGAAGCGACAGCGCCCCACCCAAGAGTACGTGGACGACATGCTGGGCACTCGCATGCCAGCTTTCAGCCAGGTGACTTTGTCAGCGGAAGCTGCCCAGGGCATCACCCCCCCCCCCCCTCCTCAAAAATAAAAACAAATAAAAACCCTGCGATATTCACACACACAAAAAAAACTGGATAGTCGAGGACGTAACGCATTTATACTTGATGATGCAAAGGTTAAGAATGCAAGCGAGCTTTCCAAAGTTCCATGAGAGGTGTCCTGCTACAGCTTACTTTAGATAACACCACAGGGTTATCACCTGTCACTTCGTGGAGCCCGTCACAAAGTGAACTCGAGCCACACGACTTTCTTCCGGTGGGAAAACAGCGACTGACATCGCTGTCAAATGCTCCGGTACCGACCGACAAGAACGACAAAACCCCTTCGTTCGAATTTCAGAGAGCGACAACATCTGGAAATATTGCGAGACTACGTGACATTAACAGTCCCATTTGAAACTTGAGGTTTTGGTCAAGTGATGCATTTTTATTTCTTTTAAACCCTATTGAAAACCCCAATATGAACAGCGTATTATGGATATTGGGAAACAATATCTTTTTATTGTATTACAATACAATATGGATAGTGTATTGGAACACATTACATTTATTGTATTGTATTACAATAAGGGTTTGTTATGGGATTCCAATATCCATAATACGCTAAAAACATTGGTATCCCATACCCCTATTGGAAAACCCCAATATGAACAGCGTATTATGGATATTGGAAAACATTACATTTATTGTATTGTATTACAATAAGGGTTTGTTATGGGATTCCAATATCCATAATACGCTAAAAACACTGGAATCCCATACTGTATAAACCCTTATTGGATCCCCATGCGTCGTATGGGGATCCAATAAGGGTTGTGATTCCAGTGTACTTAGCATATTATGGATATTGGAATCCAACATATTATATCGGCTACCAATAAAACTATATACGAGTTGGAATATCTCATTCAGCACGACATTTCTTTGCAACGCAGTCCCTCCTTGTGTGTATTTCTGAGTGATAAAATAAAAAATGTTGCTGTTGTCAAATTATGAATAAAGAAGCAAAACACTGGGCTTATCCATACCAAATATATTTAACACATTCCTGAACTGGAGGTTCTGGCATTTACTGCAAAAGAAAGTTAATTGTTTAGGACCCTCATTCAAAAACTTGATGTTTGAAAACAGAATGTGAAATCCTCACCTTTTAATGAAAACAGCACCTGCTAGCTGCAGCCATATAGAAACTGCAAGATAAAAATTTGTGTTTAGTTCGCGACAAGTAGCAATCCTTCACTAAGCCGGATAGATTCAAAATTATGTCTGCGTTGATTGCGGAAAAATAAGCTTCAATGCCATTGCCACGGGTCATTCTGAGCTCGGTCAATTAAATATACGTATCCGCTCGTCTGGCTTCACTATTCCTGCTTCGCACCAAACTAGAGTATCTGTAATGCTCACCTTTGAGGAAAAACGAACTGGTGCTTGCTTGCTTGTAGGCCGTGGAAACTGGAAGAGAGATTTGCGATTAGTTGCGTCCAAGTAGCAGTTACTTTGAGTAGCCACGTAAAGTACACTAAGTCGGAAAGATTCAAAATTACATGCACGGGACATAGATATCCTCTTGCGACATAACTGGGCACACGTCAATGTCGCCCGCGTGTATTACAGAAAAATAAGCTTCAATGCAGGAGCCCCCAGTCGTTCTGAGCTCAGTCAGTTAAAATGCCCTATAGCTTGTCTGGCTTCAGTATTGCTGCTTCGGGAATCTGGAGTTCTCACCTTTGAGGAAAAACAAACTGGCACCTGCTGGCTCTTAGGCCGTGGAAACTGCCAGAAAGATTTGCGATTAGTTGCGTCCAAGTACCAATCTCTTTGACCAGCCACCTACAGCACACTAAGCCGGATGAATTCAAAATTAAATGTGCGTGACATAATATGCCTCTCGTGACCAAACTGGGCACATGTTTTGTCGCCTACAGCAACACTGAAGCCAGACAAGCGGTGTATTGCAGCAAAAGAAGCTTCAGTGAAAGCTTCCCCAGTCGTTCTGAGCTCCGTCAATTAAATATGCCGTACCGCTTGTCTGGCTTCAGTATTGCTGCTTCAGAGCAATCTAGAAAATCTATAATCCTCACCTTTGAAGGAGAATGAACTCGCACCAGCTGCCTTGTGGGCCATGGAAACTGCAAGAAAGATTTGTGATTAGTTGCGTCCAAGTAGCAATTTCGTTGAGTAGCCCAGTGATGTGATTGGCCTAAGCCATTTTGGCGCACGTTTCGGAGCAACCAAAACAGTGTTTTGGAGCAGCAAATGTGGCCTTTGGAGCAACCAAAACAGTGTTTTGGAGCAGCAAAAGCGGCTTTTGGAGCAGCCAAGACAGTGTTTCGGAGCAGCAAAAGTGGATTTTGGAGCAGATATTCTTAGGAAAATAAAAATATTTGTTTTAAGGGCTGTACAAACAAAGGGCACTTTGTGTTGTGTTCTGATGTGACGTGTTGTGACGGAACTCGCTGCTTCTGTTTTTACTGCTCAGACATCCCACAAGTGTACAGTGCTGTAGGCATTGCCAAGCAATTTCGAAAAACCGCTTGCCACCGTTTTACTGGTTCCTGACGTGCCAGATTTTCGTCAAAAGTAAGCAAACGTAAAACAATGAGTTGCAAGCGTCCCAGCTGGTGCCTCAGTAACGCAATCATGTTCGCATGCACGTGAGGCCAACTTCGGCAGACTTGCTGTTGGGCATGCTTCGTCACGCGAGCGCAGACAACGGCTGTCCGATCGAAACTGAAACCACGCTCCTCAGCTCCATCGCTACCTTATCCCCAAAATTGTACACAAAACGTAACTTTCGAGCATGCGACAAAAACAGTCCAGTGGCGCGTGCTTGCCAGGCCGGCAAACAAGGTACAAGCTAAACACACAAAAAATAAAGAACCTGAGTGCATCGATGCAAGACATTGCGAGCCAGCCTCAAAACGTTCTTGGAGCACTTTGTGCAACGACTGAACTCGAGACAAGCAAGCGTGCTGTGCGTGTTCAGCTTGCAGACATTGCCTTCTTTGCTTTAGCTCACTTCTTTTCACCAACTTTCTTTCACAGCAGATTTTTCACGTACCGAGGTCCCTCTCAAAAGAAGGCCCACCGAGAGGAATCTAGATAAACAATACTTTGACAGAGCAGTTTTTGAATTAAAGATGGATTTTTGTAGTAACGTATCATTTAAACAAGAACAGGAATGTTAATGAACATGCGGTGGTACTTAGTTTCATCTTAGAAAGTACCATATCTGCAGTGATGTGGGAACGGCAACATTCGACGTCGCGCGACCACGGTCACTGAAAGGCACTGACCGAATATAGTTTTCCCACGGCCGTTGCTTCAGCTCATAAAGTAACTCCTGCCGCGCAAAAACATGGTTTCGTTTCACAGCATGACGGCATAGCTGGTACCCGGCACACTAGCGTCGGAGCGTCTGCACACATCCGTGTCTATTGCTGAAAATATAAGAGAGAGAGCGAGACCCACAAGACGAGAGCGCGAAACGCGATGATGCCGGGAAAACCATGCAAGACCGGGTGGACAATTGATGCATGGTACTTTGTCAGGTGGCCGCTTGCGCCACATATCACACACCTGCTCAATTACAGTACTCAGTTTAGTTTCGGTTTTGAAAGGCGACCTAAATTGGTCGTTTGGAGCAGGCTCGGCGCAGATTACCCATATTTTGGCGAAATGTAGCAGGATGTAGCAGGGTTAGCCCCTTGGCGCAGTTTGGCGCAATTGGCGCAGCAATCACATCACTGGTAGCCACTTACAGCACACTAAGCTGCATAAATTCAAAATTACATGCGCGTGACATAATATGCCTCTTGCGATAAAACTGGACACACGTCGACAAATGTGTTGTCCACGTGTATTGCAGCAAAACAAGCTTCAATGAAAGCGTCCCCAGTCGTTCTGAGCTCCGTCAATTAAATCTGCCCTACAGCTTGTCTGGCTTCAGTATTGCTGCTTCAGAGCAAACTAGAAAATCTGGAATCCTCACCTTTGAACGAGAACGAACTGGCGCCTAGCTTGCTTTTGGGCCGTGGAAACTGCAAGAGAGATTTGTGATTAGTTACGCACAAGTAGCAATTTTTTCGAGTAGCCGCCTACAGCACACTCAAAATTACATGCACGGGACATAGATGCCTCATGCGACGGAACCCCCTTCATCCTTGTTTTCCGTTAACTCTGCTCACCTTCGCCGCTTGCCTCCAATTTCTGTGCTACATCTCTAATCTCGATTCCCTGGTTCCCAAAGGCCATGCCATGGCTTGTGCCAGGCACAGATCTGTCGGCTCCGCGACCGTCACTATATTGGCAAGGACGCCGCGGCACCTGGGCGCTTGATGTGTTCTTTTAATATTTTGGGCATGGCTGAAAACAGGTGGATGGGTGTCTGGTATGCCCTTTGCTTATTTGCAGATTGTTCCGAAAACAGGGGGTAGACGCTTCTGCGATCTGGGCGCATGCTCGGTATTTTACAATAGTTGAAATTGAACTCTGCAGGAATCTTAAAACATAACAAACAGAATGTGGATGCCAAAAAGCATAGCAAATGAAACACCCACCATCTATCTATTTTCGTTTCTTGTCCGCAAGAAGCTGTCGTATATGTAGCCTCCCTTGCTTAAGCCGCTCCTCCCTAGTGTCCCGGTTGGGTCTCGTCCTGATGAATCGTTGGTGGAGACCTGAGGTGCGGTCAACAACCAAACTGATTAAAACTAATTCTGCGAAAGACTTCTATTTCCGAGTTACATTGCAAAACTTAATAAAAAGCAACCCTCGAAAATTCTGGAAATCTATTTTACCAGGTAGCACGACTTCAAACTCGTTTATAATTAACGACGTAACTACCATGGACGCGCTGACAATTGCTACAGCGTTCAATACATACTTTCAGTCAGTATTTACAGTTGATAATTTCGAAGTTCCTCCTTTTACTCATGTTTCGCAGTCTGTGGTTGACGGCATAGATGTGAACGATCGGGTGTACTAAACCTGATTTTGAAGTTAGATACTAAAAAAAGTCCTGGTCCTGATGACATTCCTAATTCGTTTATTGTCCGGTACTCCCTTTGGTGCAGTCGGTATCTCACGGTTATTTTTCAGAAATCACAGTCAACGGCCACAGTTCCTTCATCTTGGAAACTCGCAAAAATCATTCCCGTATACAAATCTGGCAACTCACAATCACTGTCAAACTACAGACCAATTTCTATAACATCACATTCATGCAAATTATTGCAACATATAGCCTACAGGCACGTAATGGAGTTTCTCGAAACTAACAATATTTTATGCGATTTCCAACATGGTTTTCGACGCGGTTATAGTACTATGACACAACTAACAGAGTTTGTTCATGATATTGGTCAGTCTCTTGATATCGGTAATCAAGTTGATGCAATATTTATAGATTTGTCAAAGGCTTTCGACACAGTTCCTCATTCTAAACTTCTACACAAGCTTAACCTAATTCTAAATAATCATCACCTGGTCAACTGGATATCCAGTTTTCTTTCTCGTCGGTCACAGTTTGTCTACTTTAACTCATCCAAATCTAGTACAGTTGACGTATCATCAGGTGTTCCACAAGAATCAGTTCTTGGACCGCTACTCTTTCTGTTATACATCAATGATTTGCCACGCTATACTTCCACTAAGATACGACTTTACGCTGACGACTGCGTACTATATCATGTGATAAACTCCTCCGATGACCATATAACTCTTAACAATTCTCTTGTGAATTTTTGTACATGGTGTAAAACCTGGCAAATGAACCTGAACTTTCGTAAAACCGTTTTTATGACCTTTTCTAGGCGTTCATCACCTTCTGTGTTTAATTATTCATTTGACGGGTTATGCCTAGAAAGAGTTTTTGAATATAAATATGTTGGCCTCCTTTTCATGCCAGATTTATCTTGGTCTAAGCACATTGATACGGCATATAACAAATCTCTTAAAAGACTTGGATACTTGCGGCGTACTTTACGTGTGGCACCCCAAGATACTAAACTTTTAACTTTTAAAACTTTGATTCGCCCAATCCTCGAATACGGTTCTATTATTTGGTTTCCCTACGAACAGTCCGATATAAATAAAGTCGAATCAGTTCAAAAGAAATCGGTACGTTTTATTTGTCGTCAGTATGACTGAAACTTTTCTCCTTCTTCTAACCTTTCCGTGTTAGGTTTCAGACTTCTTTCTGAGCGTCGTGGTATTGAGCGCCAAAAGTCTTTGCATTTCATGATTAACTCATCACATTTTGACTCTTTAGATAGCTACATAAAGTTTCTCAAGCCAACTGCAACTAGGAGCCACCACGAATTAAACATTTTACCTTTTCATCCTCGTACTGATATGCTTAAATACAGTTTTTTCCTCACACCATTGAACGCTGGAATTTGTTACCAGGAAACATCCGGATCACTACAACCAGATGAATTTCTGTGTGCCGCTGACAGTGGTCCATAGTGATGTCTATACTCCGTGTCACTAGTTACGTGCAGTGCAGGCGCAGACAACGCCAGGCGAGGGGAGAAACGGCAAGCACCAGGAAGGCTGGGGAGGGGGAGAGAAACCTCCTCGCCTCTCTAACGTTCCTAGTGCTCTCCCTTTCTCCCCTCACCCACCATTTCCCTCTTCTCCCGTCCCACCTTCCTAGTGCTCGCCCTTTCCCTCTTCGCGTGGCGTTGCCTTCGCCTGCACTGCACGCAACTAGTGACATGGAGTATAGACCGTCTGTGTATAACTCCCACTCCTGCCATAGTCCCACTGGGGCTGCAGTATGTATAAATAAAAAAATAAAAAAAATTATCAGATTAGACTTTTTTGAGACAGAACCATATACTTGCTGAGAGGAAGTACACCCAAACGAATCTCAGGCATGTCATTTATAGTGCATTTTAAATTGAGAGGCCTGATGTAAAATGAGACGTCAATACTGACGCACCCCTTTTGCGACCCTAAAATTTTGAAGGCGTTGTCCCCCTCGCTAGGGGGACAAGGCACATGAATCCCGGCATGTGGATAAAATTTTTACCTTAACATCCCGACTCAATGCCCATCCCCGAATATTCGGGAATTAACATTTTTAGAAAAGATTTTTTTTCAGAAAACAAGAGTCATTGACCACCCCTACAAAAGCCTGAACCAAGCATACTCGTACCGTGGCTTGTTTGCTCCGTGCTGCCCCCGAGTTAACTCGGGCTGACGATGTTTGTTTTCAAATGGAACCCTCGTTTTTAGTATCGGTTTCACTTGTTGAGGCAGGTAGATACTTTTGTAAAGCCTCCTCCCTATGTGCTTCTGAGTAAACATTTTTGCAATGGCTGACCCCCGGGCTTTGATTTTGTGCTTCTTGACAAATGCTGAAACTCATATAGGCGGGCAATAGCTCGCCTTGAAAATACTTGCTCTTGGTGGCCGAGAACAAACTCGTGTTCCAGATTGGCAGCCACTTACTGCCAAGAATTGCTGTACACATCCGAAAGAACTCAGTCTTAGTCTAATACAGATGCTTTGGCCGGACAGAGACACAAAAGCCCGACACAAGACCACTAGGAAGACAGGAAATAGAGTGTCTGTGAGGAATGAAACACACAACTCAGATAGGCATCAATCACTCACCTTGAAAACACTTGCCATGAGCGGCAAAGAGCAAACTTCTGGCCTTGATTGACTGGTGCTTGCCACCAAGACCTGCATGTATAAGAAAGAACCCAGTTTTAGTCAAACTTGGGTGTTTTTGCAGAAGAGAGACAACAAAATACTAATGCAAGACCACTACACATAAGAAATGGCATCCAAGAGGAATGGAACACAAAACTCATAGAGGCGGGCAAAAGCTCACCTTGAAAATACTTGCTCTTGGTGGCTGAGAACAAACTCGCGTTCCTGATTGGCAGCCATTTGCTGCGAAGAATACCTGCACATATCCTAAGGACCCCAGTCTTAGTCTAACACAGATGCTTTGGCCGGACAGAGACACAAAAGTCTGATACAAACCACAAAAAGCAGGAAATAGTGTCTGCGAGAGATGAAAACAGACCCAGGTGGATAGGCTCGTTCTGTTTCACCTAGTCTCATAGTGTAGCTCATTTTGCTAAAACAATGCATATTTGCTAAAAAAAAGTATAAGATATAGTTTGCCTCATTTAGCAGAGTTTACTGCCAAGGGTACCTGCACCCCAGAACAAGTCAAACTTAGTCACAGTTTTTTTTTTCTTTTGATGAGCGACAACAGAATCCTAAACGGGTGATGAAACAAAATATGAGCTGTGGGGTTCTTTATGGAGGTCCCTCTACTAATAATCGCCGCCCGATCGGTATGCGCTCCGCCCGTCACCCAGGGAGTGACACACAGCAACGAGAAGACAGCGAATGGGTTTACTGTACCTCTCAGTTGCCCGTCGTCGAGAACCGGCAGTCCAGGGACGCCGACCCTTGTTGTCGCCCGAACCGGCAGTCCAGGCACGCCAACTCTTGTTGTTGCCCGTCGATCAGAGCTCACAGTCGGAGTCCGTGTCCAGGCCCGCGGATCGCCTTTCCCACGCCAGCGCTGCGTAGGCTGGCTGTCCCGGGCTATCAATGCCAGAGTCTCGCTGCGGAACCACCCCGGGACCGTCATAACCCAGGTCATATGGCCCGGGCTCGCCGTTTCCACCGGTCTTGCTCCAGGCCTCGCTGGTGGACCGCTCCGGGGTTCGCCATGGGCCAGGCCAGGCAGCCCGGCTCCGACGTTCCTGGTACCAGCTTCAGCCTCGTTCAGCTCGCACTGTCTCGCGCCAGCTTGTGACTTCCGCGCCGACCGCCTGTCGCGAGCCCTCTGCCTCGTCTTTCACCCTTGGCTCCCACAGAGCCCAGCAAGACAGGCTAGCTTGCCTTGATGCCAGCACAGTGCCTCGGCCGACAAATGAGGTTCTATTCTTGGTCACCTGTCATATTTGGTGGGAATAGTAAAGTAAATGAAAATAAGGCAATCTCTCTTGCAGCCGCCAGCTGCAAATGGAATTCATATACCTCGATAAACGACCTGGAAATAAAATTGTATGGTGGTTGAGTGGTTTAAAGGGGTACTCCGGCGGTTTTTTGAGCTACCTCAACTAACCATATTTTCCGACTCCCTGGCCTTTACCCTTTCCTGTATGCTATTTAGTATCACGAAATTCATAACAGTTATTGTGAAATCGGCAAATGAAAATGATGCAAAAACCAACATTATACCCGCACTTTTCAGTGCCGTGACGTCAGTGGCGGGCAGGCTTGCCAGTAGAGCAAGCAGTCTAAAGAACAGAATATGCCAATCATTTGTTCCGTGCTGGAGCGCGGGTACTGGAGCGAGCTTCCAAAGCATTCATTTGACACCACGAAACTGCTTGGAATCAGTTGGGAACAAATTCTACAGTCCAAAGAGTGAGCCGCTGCCTTCCACTGACGTCACTTTTTCGTTGCTGCGAGTAGAGACTTTCAGTTTGAAAAACACGGTGAGGACTTAAACTGTAAATTCGATAACTTCGCGAAAAAAATATATTTTGACCTAATATTTGGGATTCTATTTTAACGATGTTTGTTGGCGAGCTTAGCAAAATTTCAAGAAAATCGGAGACCATGAAGAAATCGCCGGAGTACCCCTTTAAGGTGTCACATTTGAAACTTTCAGACTGTGTAGTTCCGGCTTTAGTCCTCCTGGTGTATATTTTTATCCTTATTAATTATATTTAAATTGGTTTTTTTTTAATTTTTGAGGCACAAGCACATAATTTATAGGCTAATTCATCTTTAGAAGCATTTTAATTATACTCCATGGCTTCCTAGTGCTCGTAATAGGTTCTCAGTAAAAGCGGCTTTCAATATTTTTTTTTTTTGCTCTGGCTGTTGTTAGTTTTTTCACCTTTAAAACGCTGACAACTCAACACAAAATTAATAAAAAATGTTTTTTAAATGTGATGAAGATCAGCATTTCCAAGTTGTACCCCTGCTTCATGCCCCGACCATGCCCCCATACCATAGCCGAGTGCAGTGACGAACGGTCCCAGGTGCTGTGACCTGACCGTATAGGACTTTACGGTGTGGCGCGACTCATACAGCCCCTATGCTTCGTAATGGAGCTAGTGAGCGAGGTACAACCTCCTAGAGCTGTGCAAGCCATAGCTTTACAGCCTGCGAAAGGTGGGAAGATGCCCCTCCCTTTGCATAGCTTGCAATAGCTCACCAAGAAGCTATTGCAAACACTAGGGAGCCAGTGTGAATAAAAGCACTTCTGAATGTGAATTAGTGTGTAAATTATGCGTATATACGTTGGAACTTAAAAAAAAGATATATATATATATATATATATATATATATATATATATATATATATATATATATATTGTTAGGAAGGTGAAGACGACAACGGGGCAGTGGCGCGCACGACCGTCTCGCGCCAGGCCCCACGTGCCGGCTCGGCCTCCATAAATCGTATGTGTGTTCTATCATCGTGTCCTGTGCTGTCCTTTCTGCTGCCGACAGCATCATCCTAACAGTATGGTGGAGGTGCGGAGCCATACTCATCTCCTTCATTGAACATCGGTGCCGCTATGAACCTGTGAACCCGCCTCGTTGAGGCAGTCATCCGCAGCAGCATACCAAACACCAGCCCATGGCTCCGTCGCCCAGCCCCCGCCCAGACGCCATGACAAGACGAATCAGACGAAGCCGGATCAGACGAAGCCGACAGACGATCCCCCGTCCCTATGCCCAGCCCCCGACGACCGACGCTCCTCAATGACGTGAGTCCCCCAGCCCGGACCGTGCGTCGCGCGTGTGGCTGGTGCAGAGGTCTGTGACGCTGCGGAAGAGGCCGAAATTCAACGTCTTCATCCTCACCCTCGCTGTCGGCAGCCGTCCTTTGTTCTTTTGTGTGTGTGGCTTTGTGTGCTTCATGTGTTCATTTATTCACCGGCCGGGTCGGCCGCTTTCGTCGGAGGGAGTACTGTTAGGAAGGTGAAGACGACGACGGGGCAGTGGCGCGCACGACCGTCTCGCGCCAGGCCCCACGTGCCGGCTCGGCCTCCATAAATCGTATGTGTGTTCTATCATTGTGTCCTGTGCTGTCCTTTCTGCTGCCGACAGCATCATCCTAACAATATATATATATATACTAAAAAAGGCAAAAAAAAAACGTTTCCAGGTGGGTTTGAACCCAGAGCTCCACTGCCCTTGATTTTGGTGGGTTGTTTCCTAGGTTTCCCTATATCAACACGAATTGCTGAGATCGGGCTCGGCTCTAAATGGACGAGCAACTCTAACAACTCGGATAAGTTTGAAGCGGCAGCAGCCCATCAAGGATACAATATTTTCACGTGACACCCCTGTAGTGGTGATGATGACAGCTAGCTAAAGACTTGGTTCTGGTTTGAAATAAATCCCCATCCCCTCCCCCCCGTTTTTGGAAATAAACCTTTTCAGGAAAGATAAGTTAGTATTCTCAATGCCATTCAAAGATATAAAAACACGTTTTTAGCGTGCAGTTGTGCATCTAAATAGTGCAAGAAAAATCAACTTGAATGATGACGATGGCAAATCGTAGCAATTCGGTTGCTGCGTGTGAACGCGGGTGGCCCATGTTCACACGCAGCGACCGAATTGCTACGACTTGCCATTATCATCATGAAATTTTATTTTCCTTGCATTATTTAGAGGCACAGTTATATATAAAAAACATGTTTTTATATCTTTTAATTGTTCTGAGAATACTAACTTATTTTTTTTAAACAGTTTATTTCCAAAAACGATCTATAGGCTCCTTGCACTGACGTCACATCGCATACTTTTGAACACCATGTAAAAGGAGGAGAGGGAAGCTGCTTTTGTAAAAATTTTGAGTGGCAGGTTAATCTTCTATAATCTTCTGGGAGGAGAATAGCGACGCCTGTGCAAATCCGAGAGGCACAAAGGAGGATCCTGATAAGAGGGGAGCTCCTTCTTCCCTTTTCTCTGGAGGACATCAAAACTGACGTCATCTGCAAGCCACGTATTTCAAACCAGAACCAAGTTTTCAGTCGTCATCATCACCACCACAGGAGTGTCACGTGAAAATATCACGAACCTGATTGGCTGCTGCCGCTTCAAACGTCTCCGAGTTGTCCGAGTTGCTTGTCCATTTCGAGCTTTACCAGATCTCAGCAATTCGAGTCGATCTAGGGAAAGCTAGGGAACGTCCCGTCAGCAACCCCGAAATCGCTGGAAAAGTTGCTCCGTCTGAAGAGGGCCCAAGACACTCTATTGTCTGGTGCAGAGACCATTTAGGAACGTTCGGGTGTTTAAACGTTGTACTACCCTTTTAAAACAACAACAAACAAAAAAACATTTCAGAGGGAGAGTTAAGGAAAGAAATGTACCATTATGTTCAGTGAAGTTTGGTGACAAGGCTCGGGACTCGAACAGGAATGCCGTTATTCTTGGTGTGACCTCATTAGACTGTCTTGCTGCCTTTACTGGGGTTTATCTAACTGAAGTACCTGTACGAAAAGTAGAAGAAACACATGTGCATAGCACTCAATATTGACAAGAAAATTTGTCAACATCCAAAATGACCCCTGGAGAAAATTATGCGACGAAGTTTTCGGCCACGTTCGCCGAGTCACCTCTCGTGGCCAATGTTTCATTGCAACTTTAATTGTAGTGAACTGTTATAGGGTATATTACAAACAAAGTGCCATTTGGTTTTGTACGAAACTTCAACACACAAAACGGCACGCTAATACAGTATGTTGAGGTACCTCTGAACGAATTCCAGGGTTTCATGGTGCCTCCTTCAGATACCTGATGTTGAACATGAAATATGTGCACCAAGGAGTGAGCAAACAGTGACTTCCAATTAGTCTCAAGCACCAATGACATGTCGACAAGGAGTGCAATGTGTAGGAGGTCGGCTAGAAGTGTGCAGACAAGATGAAAAAGCAAGATATAACGATATCAGAATAACATCACACCAAAAAGGCTCCGTTGTAGTGAGACAATCTAGGCACAGTAATGAGTCAACCGACGAACAGCCGCGATTCACTTTGCGTTAATTGAGGTAAAACATTGCCAAAAAAAATTACGCGTGTTTTTTTTTTTTTTTTTAACACCATTTGTTTTGCGCAGCCGATAGCAGGCCAGTTGCGGCGTC
>JAZHYW010028061.1:0-10666 GCA_037355805.1 Ixodes ricinus | reverse complement strand
ACATGTATTGCTATTCAAGCTAGTCGGACTGCTCATAATACTAGCTGGCCGAGCATGGAAATAACAAAACGTTGAGCTTTTTCATGGCCGGTTGAAGATGTATTGTTAATACATCGTTGTTTTTCGCCACGGACTAACATTATAGAATTTTGCCTCCACTACTTTTTAAATGCAAACCTTCCGGTTCTAACACATACGGCTCTCCATTGTGCCGTGTTTTTGTGTCTTCTGCAAATCTGTAGCGGTCAGCGACCTAACAGCTCACCCGCACATGCCAAGCTTATATACGCCGCGGGAGAAAAGCTTGTTGAGTAGGAAGTGTCGGGTGCAGTGTCGTTGTTGTGTTTGTGTATGTGTCGGTGCTGTGTAATACGTATTGCTCGTGTTGTCTGCGATGTATGTAGGGTTGCTGTCTACTCGTGATCGTCTCAGTGTATTAAGAAGCTCCTGCTTTTTTGTTTCACTGGCTGCTAGAAATCTCACTAGGTGGCGCAAGTTACCCCGTGATTCCAAATAGTTTGCTCGAGTTGTTTATCCTTGTAAGTTCGGTATTCGTTTTCTGTCTTGCGGTTCCGTCGTAGCTACCGACGCCACCGACCGCCGACGACGCACGTGCGTACATACCTTTGCACGTAGCTACGTCCGCCGCTTGGAGACTGTTTACTGTGTATTAAAGAGCACTTCGAACGAGAACAAACGCGTCCTGCAGTTCTCGATTCGGCTGAAAGGCGCGCGGCTCGCTCGGGCTCGACCCTCGCCTGTTCTCGGCTGCTGGCACGCCATGTTTCCTAAGGAACACGCCCAACCGTGTTTCTGCGGAAGGCAGACACGGTCTAGCGTGTTAGGTTTACACGGCACCTCGTGTGTAGGCGAATAACACACGTGGCTGCGTGTAAAACGAACACGTTTCGGACGACATCCGCAACGGGACGACGGCTTGCCACGCCTGGGCGTGTTACTTTTGCTACCGCGTACTGCCAGAGCGCAAGGATTTGGCAGAAGGGCAATGAGGCCCATGTCCCACATTTGTTTTCTTCTCTGTGATTCTACAGCAACGCAGACCAGGTTGACTAAATAAAAAGGTAACCCAATATTCCTGACTTAAAAAACAGATATGCCACTACCGTTTAAAAAAAAAAGCTAATAATTTAAAATTAAAATTACTTTCACCACAAAATACTTAAAACAAGTTCGAAATTACAAAGAAATTGACTAAACCAGCAGTTATTCAATTGCTCTACTTTATTGAGCTACCCAAAGAATTCGGCGACTGTTTCCAATTTTTATTCCATGAGTATTTATCAAAGAAAATTTGATTTATCCCAGGAACGACTGAAATAAATTTTGCCTCAGCGAAAACAAAACAAAAAAGCATTCTCGTGTCGTTATTGCGTGTTTAGGAAACGTAGCAAGCATCCGTCCCGCCGCAGCAAAAAGCTTCTTAGACGTCTTCCAAGAAAGGATCGTCCATTGCTATGTCGTGCACCGATCGTGAAGGTAAACCCTGTGGTTTCGACGACATGCTTTTGAAACTGGCTGTCTCGTGGAGCTGTGCCATGCGCTTCCCGCAGCTCGTTCTAAAAAAAGAAAAGAAGGTCACGAGGACTATGGGATGTTTTGTTTTGTGATCTTTAATTACAAGTGCTAGCTTCACTGTCCCTCCGATGTTACTTCAGGAACTGACAGTGCTGAACTATGTTCTTGCCATCCCGGCGGACATTCTCCGAATCGGGCGAATTGCTCTTGTACGCTGCAAGAACAGTTTCGACCTGGAATTTGACTTCCTTGCTCACTCGCTGCATCATTTGCATCAATTCGCCGTATCTCTCATCGTCGTCTTTCTTCAATCCATTCATGAGGTACTCAAGTCTCCAACGCAGGATGAAAAGTCGCACAGAAAGTTCCATAGTCCGGTCAGCCAGGTTATCTATTGTCCCTGGAGACGGCGTAAATGGGAAAGAACGAGGAAAACCAACACGTTAGATTGCAAAAACATGTAAATCTGGAATCCTTAGAAGCCATGGCTTTAGAACTTTCTGATATTAAAACATGCTCGTGTTCTAGTAACTACTAGCGATAATAACAAGTTGTTACAGCAAAAGGATTGTGCGGGGTATTACTGTGCTCGTGGAGCGTAGGCACGTTTGCTACCAAAACCTCGAATAATTTTTTTATTGATATATACTGTGTGTTCTGAATATTTTGGAAGCGTAAGGTCGGTTTGTTTCTATTATACTGGCGACACTGATTGACGAATGTAAGTGAACAATTTTGGACATCTTACCGCGATTACTAAACCGGAGTCTTAAATCTGCATCACACAGTTGTCAATACACGATCGCACGTTAAGAAGCTAGGACATACCTTCTTTTTTAAACATGGTTATTTTTTATGCAACTTCATACACACGTTTTAGGAGTTAGCACCAGTACCCTGAGCAGGGCTGAACCCGACACTATAATGTTGATGTAGCGCAACTTTTTAGACAAGCTAAACTGAACTTTTAGGTGATAAAAGAAGATTGGCGTTGCACTTTATTCCGTTGTAAGTTAGCTTCAATCCTTGTCGTACGTGTCTTTCTCCATCTTGTCCTGTTCGCGCTTTGTAGGTTACTTTTCAGAAAATTAGAGGACGCAGTAGAAATTTATTTTTCGCATATTTGCATCACGTAACATGTATGTATGCACGTCACCCCTAAATAAAACAATTGTAATTTGAAAAAAAAATCACCTTCTGTCAAGGCTATAAAATCAAATCTCAGAAAATCAATCAGTGTTTCAAAACGAGATGACATTTCTCGAATTTTATTTTGAACCCACGCTTTGGTTGGAGATACGCCGCAGCGGAGGCTGCAGCGCGAGCTTCTTGCCCAAGAAGATCACCAAGTACACCGAGGAATCTCAACACGAAGAAACCACTCCATACACTTTACGAATTGAGAACATGCTTAGTACATGTTACATCACAAATGAGGATTCGTTTAAAGCATATCTCAGATTAATCTACGATAGGAGTTCAGGCGGAGTTTAATAAACATAATACACTAAAATAATTGTTTTAGAAATACACTTCTGCACAATTTCTTTCTTTTTTTTTTTCCTTTTCCTTTTTTTGTACATGAGGCGACTCTTACAGCGGGAACGCACGCGTAGAAAATACAGCCGAAAATCAAACGAATATCTAAACACGGAAAAATTAACTTAAGGAATGAGAAATAGGGTGTCGTTAGAGACAGATTCACCATTTATGTGCACAAAATACCCATGCGTGCTTTGCTTTAAAAGAACAGGGTCGAAATATTTTCTCGTGTTCAAAATTTCGTGTGATTTTTAGTTTTAGCATATAGGTTTCTACCAAATTATAGCAGTTTTCGCTATTGCCACGGTATAACGAAAAGCATCTCATATACAAACTAATATGATATATGCATGCTAGCACACAATTCCATGAGTTCTTTGATTGCTCAAATGAGGTGATAAGCCAAGACACATGGACGAAAGCAAAGGGAGAAATGGACAGGACGTGGCGTAAGTTTCAACTGAATAGTTTAATTCGATTATATACTTCTAAAAATATAAAATCAGGCACAGTCGGCAGAACACAAAGATATGGTCTAAAAAACACACACACCCCTCAAACACCAGCGTTATTGGTTCTTCAGATAGGGGAATTCTTTATCGGACAAGGACAAAGAGGGAGCGCTTACGCAAGGTGTTCTCGTGGTGGGACTTAATCACGAAGTAGAGAAAGAAAGGGACGAACGTACTCTGGCAAGAAAGTCTTGGGCCGAACAGGGCCATGGAATTTGAAAGCCGCAGTTGGCATGGTGCAACGTCCTGAAAAACGGAAACAAAGAAGTCACACTAGAAGATGAATATACTGGCCCGTTCACATAAGCGTACTAATGTTTTTACATCTTCGAAGGTTTTTTCCGAACAATTCGTATGATATTGACATCCTCCTAAAAAGGTCAGAATTTATTACGAATTTAATTGTTTCGTCAGTATTAGCATAAGAGCGTTCGTGTGCAATAGAGTATCGTCATGTGAAGAGATTTCTCAACGATTTATGATGAAACTGCAAAGCGGCGAACAAGTCGGTATGTGTTGTCTGCTCATCCCAAAAAATGAAATCACCAAATGTTGGTAAATTTTATCGAGGTGACGACATAATGCCGCATGAAAATTAAGGTACATATACTTGCCCTTTTTCGTATAAGTGAAAAGGGAAATGGGATGGAGTCTATAAGGCTGTGCGATCTCCCATAACAACCATTTCGTTAAATTTACACTTGATAATAATATTTTAACACTAAAAACTCCAATCCGCGAATTATACGAGGTTTTAGAATCTGCTTTTATTTTGTTGAATGATATAGTCTCTTGTAAGTTGCATCCTTTGGACATTGTTTCACGAAAATAATTTCAAAAACCGATTGTAAGACCCAGGTTTATAAAGATTTGGGAGAATTTTATACGTATTAAAACAACAATTATTCCACGAGGAGGATGCCCAGCTTGACAGAGCAGCTTTCAAATCAGAGTGAAAGTAAAATGGGCTACACGTGGAAGTAGTTGTGAGGTACTTACCACGGCAGAGGTCATTGTTGGTGCCGAATAAGGGCAGAATATGAAATTCAGTGGGTACACCCACACTGGTTTATATGGGGAATTATCTACGTTATCGGAGTCAAGAGTGTGAAACGCAATGGTCGATAAGATTAACATCTCCCATTAGAGGTGGGGCCAGGCAAAATAACTCTTGAAAGCAACCAGGACATGAGTGCAAAGAAAATAACCAGCCTAGATATAATACAAGATAAATTAGCTACTCGATAATGGGAATTGTTGAGAAACTTAGGACCTCTGTTCGGGGAGGGGAAGGTGGGGGGGGGGGGGGAGGTGTTATCAAAGCTCTACAACAACCCGTTGAAGGGAAGGGGGCCGTCAATAAAACTTTTCCATTTACCCTTGTCCACAGCCACATAGCTCACGTATCCAATATTGAGGAACAAAAAAAAAAAAGCAAAAGAGAAAGCATGGCATAACAACCTGGAGCGAGTAAAAAAATATAGAAATGAAAAAAAAAGGGATTAGCACTTGACCTTTTTTTTCGGAGAAGCGCCGTCTGCGAGGCTGTCTTCGAACTAGAAATGAAGGGCAGCTCAGCTTGCCTCCGCCCGTCAGAATACACTGGCAACGGGCAGTTGTATTGATCTTCGTTGCCTTTTGTGCTCCATACTAGTGCAAACTCAAAGAAGAATCGACAAAAACGACAAAATACGGGCAAAGATAGCTGCTGAATATATATACGTCAACTAAAACTTTGCTCTCCGAAAATAGCGACAGCAGGAAGCAAGGCCAGGGTAGGGGTTGTACGCGTGCGCAGAAGCTTACGGAAAAAAGGTCCGTCGTGATAAAAACTTGAACACCCTCCAGTTACCTGGCGAAGGCGAAACATTATTTTCCCCTATACGGGAAGTTCAATGATTCAAGTTGTCGACAACTACACGGCAAAGCAGCATAACTCGTTCTACTTTGGGCCAGCTAGGGTGGCGCAACTTTATATTTAATAACTAGTTTTCTTTTAGTTTTCTAACGAATACACGCTTTTTATTAATTTTTAATGAATAATTTTGTTTTAACGACTAATTTAAATTTAATTAAAATAATTTGAAAATATCTACTAGTTCTTTGAGATATTAATTAATCACAGTTAGCGTTTTATTTCATCCGGCGCGCTTTTTGTGCGCAATTTCTAAAACGGACAAAAAAACGTGAAATTTGATTACTTCATATCTCAAAGACGAAACAAAAATTTTGAAATTTGTTTAATTGGTATGGTTTCAAGTAGCAATCGCTGTCAATTCTGCAATTGCAACATGACCCGTAAAGCCTATAATTAAAAAGGTAATGAAGAGAGTTTAGCTAATCAGCCAACTTACAATAACGAATATTTCCTTAGCCAATGTCCGCCGAACTCGAGAAGCACATGGCGAAGACGGCAATCAGCTAGCAGTTTGTACTCTATTTTAGAAATGTCTGTTTCCATTAAAAATATCACACTCTTTGAACTCCAGGCAGTGCTTCACTATGGTGGTGGGGATGGTTAAAGAAAGGGTTGTGAAAACGCAATTTAGTTGTGCTCGGAACTTGGTGTTTTTATTTTTGTGCTGTTCCTCCCTACTCAAAACGTCCCCACTCAAAATCAGAAGCATTTGCAACACATGCAGGCAATCGTGAAAGACACCAAATAACACTCGATAAATAATTTGGTGTTAGCATCCCTTTATCACCAACTCCAAGATGCCCTGACTGAAATTAGCTTTGTTTATCGTAATAAAACCTGCATCTAAATTTTATATACAGCGCATATTCTTTTCCTTTGCTACGTACTCGGCCGAATACTTGGGCTACGCTCACTTGGCCTTCACCGGCGGTGTCGGGATTCACGAGGCCCTGACTCGCTCGCGCCTCGTCCGTACACCCCTGCGATCAAGCCTTCGCTCACTCGACCTTGGCCTAAACTCCAACTGGGCAAGAATCCAATCCGTTCGTGCTTAGTGCGAGCAACGCTTCGCGCTCTCGTTCGTCACACGCTACCAGGGGCCCTAATCTGGACACTTGGCGAGAAACTCGGCGAGTAATCTGGCAGTCGTGATTGGCCAACGCCGCACTTGACCTTGGCGCAGGCCAATCAAAGCCGCCGGATTTCTCGCCGACTTTTTCGTCAAGTGTCCAGATTAGGCCCCTGGTCTTGTAGTTTCCCCGTTCGACCTTGTCTAGTTTCAATGGGCCTTATCAAAGACCCTATTCTCCCACGGAGAGTAAAGCTTCGCCCGAGAAAGCAAGCGGTCGTGCCTTGTTCGGCTCCAGCGTCGACCCACAAGAAGCCTATCGTCACCCACAGCTTAGGAAATGTAGGGTGTGATGAGATTGGAGCATCACCCAGCAGCGAATGAAGTAGCGGTGTTCGCCGAAAAAGGTTTCCGAAGAATCAATCACTAAGCAAGAAGCGTAAACACAAATAACCACGCCCTATGTGTGCTTCTAGAACGCCGCTAGTGGCTCTAGCGACAAAATCGTTACTTGAAAGAGTGAAACACGTTTACAAATCTCTGTAATGCCAAATTAGAACGCAGCGCTTGAGGTTTTTTTTTTTTTTTGCAATATATTATGTTAAAGAATTTGAGGAATAAATATCTATATGTACAAATATAGACCCCGTACTCTTGCGTACATAATATGAATTATTTATATATATGGGTGATTTCATCTGAACTCAAACACAAATGTTGGGTCGAATTTAATTAAAAAATACAGCTTATTTGGCAATTCTTAAGGATAAAAAAGACGCAAACGGCAAGTTCGTCGGATTTTTTTGTTCTCAAGTTATGGACCGTCGAAGCGGCCAAGGTGGAAACTGTCGTTTATTCGGCTTATCGGGGTTGTTATATTTCACTCCATCTCTTTTTCCTTATATTTTACGCTACATTAACATAAAGTTTTAGGAACACTCTCGGCCTAAGCATTTTTATGCTAATTAAGCGTCTACGTCATAACCTTCTTAACGTATTTTGTCTTTATTTGTCAAACCGCCTCTCAGCGACGATATTTGACGCAGTACAGCAAGCTGTGCTGTCTGACCTAATCAACACATTTTTATGCTCTTTACATTGCTGTAAAGCTACCAATTAAGCTAATTTTTTTAGCATAATTTTAATAGCGTGCAATAAATGTATAAATGCGCTATATGCGCCTGAAAAACGGATATTTTCGGAAAACTAGCAAGTTTGGAGTCAGATTTTAAAAAAAACCCACCTTTTTAGTTTTTTTTTAATTCAGAGTTAGGTGATAAAGTAGTCCAGTGGTTCTCAACCATCGATGCTTTGCGGACCCCTTGTGGATCGGCGGAGATGATGGAGGACCCCGTTTGTGATGAGGGGACGGGAAATATATACGTTAAATGTAATAATAATTGAATAAATGGATATAACTAAGGACTAGTATAAAGTAGACCTCTCTTATTGACATTCACACGAGAAAACTCGCCCGAAAACTGAAACATTTCTTCTCGACCTGAAAAAGTACAACTTTTATTGTCGGGCTTGACTGTTGAGTGCAGAGCTCGTGGACCCCTAGAATGCCTCACGAACCCCAGAGCGTCCGCGGACCCCCCTTGAGAACCGCTGTAATAGTCTTTAGGAACTACCAACATAAATTGAAATATATTGTTTTTATGGCCGCTATTTAGACTCGAATCTCGTGCTATGAGCGTTTTGAACGGGACTTTCGCACAGGTGCTCCGCTGAGCAGAATTTCGGCCTATGTAAATTTTTCTCATTTATCGTTAGCAGTTACCTCAATATCCAACCATAAACAATAATAAAATTTCGGAGTAGTGTACTTAAAAAAAGTTACTTAGAGGTCCGTATCCACAAGTGCGGGCACAGTGCTTACTTCCCCTCAATACGGGGCATGCAGATCGTTAGAGAACTCCTGGGGCCTTTTGCTTTCGGCTTTGAGCTTGAAATACCAAACTTGATATGTAATTGTCATATTTTCTTATGTCAAACAGATATGCAGTGCATATACATAGGATGGTTTCATCTCAACTCAGGCACAGATTTGGGGTCGAATTCTTTAATTTTGACCAATAAAATATATGTTTTGGGGAAATCCGTTCTGTGACAGGGAGTGCAAAACGCAGGCTCGGACGATTTTTCGTTCTCAAGTTATGGACATTTTAAGCAGCCGAAGCGCAAACTGACCTTTCTCTCGCCCGTCGGAGGTGTCATGTTTCTCTCCTTTCTACTTTCTGCCTTTTTTTCGGTAGTGCAGTGTAACGTTTTTGGGCCACTCTCAGAACAGGGATTACTTATGGTCAGTAATTTTATTGTGATTATTTATCTTCACTTTTGTTTTAAATATTGTCAACATGTGTCCCTTTGACAAAATTTGTCAAAGTTTCACCAGCTATTCCGTGTGACCTATTTGAGATATCGTAACATATTTAGTATTTCCCGAAAGCTAAGGGTAAACTCCTTCTATTGAAAGCAAATTTAACGTTGTGTTTAAAAGAGAAAGGGCAGTGGAGTTTTGTGAAGCAAGGACTGTTTCAAAATATTGGCAAATTGGTGGTCCATTTTCTAAAAGAGCCCAACTTTTCATTTGGGCTGTTACTTTTTTCTCTACCTAGCTACTGCAGTGCTTCATAAGGTAATATAAATAGAAAATGTAAAATTCTAGTCTGCATGGCAGCTATAAGAGGTTGAAATCCGATCTCGTTTGACTGTTTTGAGCAGCAAATCAACTTGCTCTGCAAAATTACACTAATTCAAAATTGGCGCCTCTTATTTTTTTGTAGATACCTGTGAACACACTGCTGTCCAGATAAATATTCTGACGCGATTGTATATATGAAATACATTTCAGGAAATTTGTCAATATGACGTTTTTGGACGATATTTGCGAAAGTTTACCAGCTCTTCCGTGCGGCCTATATGAGGTGTCTTAACAAACATATTTAGTATTTTCAGAGAGCTTAGAGTACACTCCTTCTAATGATAACAAATTAGATGTTGTGTGTAAAAGAGAAAGGACAGTATTTTTCGTAAAGTAGAGGACTATCTAAATAACTTTTGCGAATTGGAGGTTGATTTTCTAAAAAGCCTACATTTTCTTTGTGGCTAATTGTTTTTTCTAGCCATTTATTGCAGTGCTTTATAGAGTAAAATAAACAGAAAAATGTTATATTTTGTTTGTATGGCGGCTATAAAAGCTTACATTTAGGTTTTTGTTCACTTGTCACCCAGTAAGACAAGTGACACAATACACTAACTCATAATTAACGCTCCTGAAGTTTTTCGTAATTACCTGTAAATTTACTTTAATAAAAGGAGATGCCAACGGCGAGCTATGCTAATAAAGCGCCTAGGTCATATTATGTTTAATTTATGTTTTAATTATCGAAACCGCCTCTCTGCAACAATATTTTGCGAAGTTCAGCAAGCTGTGCTGTGTGACCTAATCAATATACTTTGTATGATCTTTAAATCACCATAAATCTCCCATTAGCTCTTTCTTTTATATATAATTTAAATATTTGGCGCTAAACATACAACGCGGAATGTTTGCCTGAAAAACAAATATTTAGAAAAAAACATGCAAATTTAAAGTCGATTTTCTTAAAAAAAAAGTCACCTGTCATATCTTTTCATTTTTTATATACAGTTAGGTAATATAGTAGTCTGTCAGGAGCTACCAGCAGAAATTGTAATATATTGTTTGTATGGACGCAATTAGGACTCGAATCTCGTGCTATGAGAGTTTTGAACGGGACTTCGCATACACGCTCAGCTGAGCAGAATTTTGACCTTTGGCAAAGTTTTCTATTTAATGTTAGTACTTACCTCAATATCTGAGCGTAAAAGCCAGTGAAGCAACAAGATTTATCCTAACAATATTTATTTACCTGGTACTGGCGTGATTTGCAAGGTGTGTGAGCTTCGCGCTATGTATTGACGGAGAAGATAAGTATACCATCTTTACTCCCGGACAAACTTAAGTCAAGAGGAAAACGTCCAAGTAACCAGGTATGAATCACTGAAAATAGAAATGAAACCTGAACGCATGACATTCGAAGCCTTACACGCTACGAAATGCTC
>JAZHYW010028059.1:0-10121 GCA_037355805.1 Ixodes ricinus | reverse complement strand
GCATGGTTCGGTTACGTATTGCTTCACGGTGTTTTGTCTATCTGCGTAACAGCAGCGTACATCGTGGTAGAAAACGTCGATTCCTCCCTTCGACAACGGTGCACTATACAGCCTACCTAGAATACAAGGCCTGCGCATGACGTTTCGTTAGTAGATCCCCGACCCGCCCCAAGCGGCAAACAGGCTGAAGCTTGACGAGAGTATGGGCCGCGTCCCAACTGCGTCGCATTCACTTGCAGCCACAGCTGTGTGCGTGACTGCTGAGCGCGAGCTGATAGCGAGCTTCCAGTTCATTTGCAACGTGCACGCGAACACTCTCTCGGCCAGGAGCGCGAGCTAGCACGCGCTCCTGGCTTGGAGACGGGCATTTCGAGCGCGCGCGCTCGTTCTGCGGAAGAACGCTTCAAAGCAGCAACTCGGAGTATAAAACTTTCCCTCGAAAATGGCGTCCACTGCTATCATCCAGCGTCCAGCGAAGGGCTTTGCAGCCCTTCGCAAAGCAGTAAGGCAATTTCACTCACGCATTTGACGCTCCACGTGAACGTCTAACTTCATCGTATGCCATAGCAACAGACACTCGGCGTGAGCATCTGTTTTATTATCTGCTACGCAAACCATTGAAGCAGGCGACGGAGCAGACGACGTCGCAGACGATGTAGCAGACGATGTAGCAGACGACGGTGCTCATCCGGGCTTGCTAGGGGGCGCTGAGGGGATCTACTAGTGATGACGTTTAGAGGAGGAAACGCGCAGGCCTTGTGTTCTAGGTGGTATTGGCTATGCGGCGATGTTGGAG
This sequence comes from Ixodes ricinus, assembly GCA_037355805.1. Classification (NCBI taxonomy): domain Eukaryota; kingdom Metazoa; phylum Arthropoda; class Arachnida; order Ixodida; family Ixodidae; genus Ixodes; species Ixodes ricinus. The sequence continues at coordinate 9,325 of JAZHYW010028059.1, read as the reverse complement.
TGACGAGGCACTGTGGGGTGGCGAACTGGTTCGGTCCGTCCCCGCGGTGTCTTCTTGTTGTCTCCCTCGTGTCGATGCGCTTGAGAGACGGACGAACCGCGGAGATGTCGTCACGTCATCAATGCGGCCGCTGATTAGTCCGTCGTGTGAATCGGCATTTACCGGACTGTCTAAGACAGCGGAGAACGCTCTATCCGCTGCCTTGACGGGCTTACACGACGATAGACGGCGGAAGCTACACCTCTCAGTTCAAAGGTGAAACCCTAGGGTTCGGCGGTTCCAGCCGTACCAACTACACAAAGCTGTCGGTATTACACCCATTTTATTTCGCGAGGCAGGATGTATTTCCTAGTAAAGTATTTGCAGAACCCATGTAAACTTCTCATAAAAGCATACTCAACAGACATACTATTCCTGAATATATATAAACTTCTATCAATAATCCTATAAAAACGCGGTGAGCACGTCACCCAAAAGCTCACAGTTACAATATAGCGAGCGAGCGAGGTGGAAGAAGAGTCAGTTTTCTCCTTGGCCTCTAACAAAAATCATTAACTTAAAAAAAGAGCACAAGCTCGCCATTTTTTGTTTTTGTATTTAAACAAATCATAAAAGAACTCGGCCAGAATCTTGTGCTTGATTTGAGGTGAAAACACCCATATGTTTATGTTTCCCAATTAAACATTAACACAACACATTTCTAGATATTTATCAGATTAATTGTGAAGATTAGGCCCCTTTAATAAGTACCCTCGGGCTCGTATAAGTCGCAGAATTGCAGACTAGCGTTAGTGCAAATTGAGACAGCGTAGGTAAACTGTATGACTTAAAAGAAATGCATAGAAAAATATCACTGATGCATAATTTATTTGTCACAGATCGTCGCAAGCCCCACTTGGGTTGTAAAAAAGAAAAAAAAAGGACACGTCGCAGGCATTGAAGGAAGATAGTGTTTAAAAGCTGAAACTACTATACTGGGTCGCTAAACTCGTCTGACACAAAGATTCTTTGTGTTATGACATAGTGGGGGGAGGGAGTCGAAAGATTGTCGCGAAGTTTTTTTTTCTCTAAGAAACCCGCAGGTCCGTTTATCATCGTGACGTTTTTCACTAAAGGGATAAAATATTCTACCCCGCATTAGGTGCCGAACAATAGCAGCACAGAGTCTGTGCGCGGAGACGACCGTGGTTCATACGTGTGACGTAACGAGAAAGATTATCAGCTGCGACAAACAGGTTTCATAGTCTCTGAAAAGGCACGGTAGAGGCTCGGGATAATTGCATTCTAAAATCAACACCGTTGAAGTTGACAGTGTCGATATCGCTCTTATTTCCATCGATAAAGCAGAATTTTCTGAAAAACGTTCCTGTCGTTCTTTTAGTTTCTCTCGGCAATATGTAGCCCGATAGGTCAGAACCAGCCGAGCTGGCGTTGTCCGATTTCGGGAGGATTTCACCTCCGGGCAGTTCCCCCCATCGGCGGGATACAGTTATTTTACTATTTTTTTGTCTTCTAATTAATGACTATTGGCCGCGTAGGCTAACAAAAGCGTCGGTGTGGTCGGCTTTCCAAGATTAGCCAGACTTGAATTAATTCTGCTTTCATTAACGTAAATAAACAGTAATGTCAAGTTTCACTATTGACGGTGATGTTTTAAGAACGCGATGACTCTAAGCTTCCATCATATACAATGAAACGTGTCACCGTCGTTTCGAACACGCACCTTTGAATTTGTCGTTCACAACCGATAATCCTGACCCTGACGTCAAGGGTGTTATAACTCTTAAAAGGACGCCACCGAACGTGCCTGCACACTACACTTCGTCTCACCTTGGTATGGTCTATTGTTAGCCGCGCATGCTAAAAAGCGTGAGCTAGCTGCTCTGGATGAAGCCTCGGCGGCTGCACGAGCGCTCGTCCAGCAAGTAGCTGGTCATAGTCGGATGAAGGCCTCACTTGCTCAAGCATTAGACGCGTCCTGCAGCCTTGCGGTGTGCACGGCCATTTTGTTTGGCTTCTTTTATTTTTTGTGAGCACGTGACGTGTCACAGGGTGGCCACTCTACGCGCATTGGGCACACTAGTCCATGCTAAGGTGAGGACAAAGTATGCAGAGTCCCTAGCACGAGCCTCCCTCTTGAAAGTCTGTCATGGCCGTTCATGAAATCATGGAACGCGAACCATTTAAATTCCAGAACCTCTAGAACTATTATTTCTAAAAATTGCACGGCTGTGCTGTTCCTCGTTGTCGCTCAGTTGGAACGCATCTAAGCAGGGGCTTTGAAACGGGGCGATGGGGAGGAGGGCGATATCCCCCTCCTCCCCTCGTGGCATCGAAAGAGGGGGCAAAGGGCATAAGGGTGAAAGGGGAGGCGATCGCACCAGCCACAGACCATAGCTTCCTATATAGTGCCCATACATTTCAGAAAGGTAGACTAAAAAATTCTGGAAAAGGGATATCCCCCTTTTTCACGACCATCCCCCTCCCCCTCTCTCCTGAACATTTTTTACCACACTTCTTGAGACCTGTTTGTGTGTGTGTTGGTGTACCCCTTTTTATTTCCCTTCCCTCGGTTTTTCCACGCCATCCCCCGTCGCCTCCTCATCTCTCACCACTACTGACGGAATCCCATAAACACTCTCTGGGTGACCCCGGTAGCTTTGCTGACAGTGGCGGACGATGAGCTCTGAAGCCGTGTTCACCGCGCATGGCTCCACAATATCACAAAGTTCAATCTTCGCCTCGATTCCGAGGCGAAGATTTTGGCCTCAAATAACTCCTTCCCAATGTTGCGAAACGTCACTTTGTCGTCACCAATAACGACCATCACGCGACGAGATAGTTGAGAGTATTCAAAGCCGCCTAGGGACAGTCTAGACAGCCTTGACTCCAACGCGGCGTAGGGATGTAGGGACACGCGAGCGCGACGTCATCAGTGCAGCCGTTCAATCGGCTGGCCCGACGGTGTTGCTCGCGCGCGCTCTGATGAAGCTCGCTGCGACTTTGTGTTTCACAATCTCTGCTGGAATTTGAGCACCGAGAGAGTTTGGATGATTGGCATGTCGTCTCGCGTTACACCATCGTCGCGAGAGTTCAATCAGCACGCTCTGCGAGCTTCGTACCCAACTTTGTGTTTCACGAGTTTGGCGACCCTGGTAAATTATATAAAAAGAACCGTCCTAAAACAAAAACAGAGCAAACTTCCCATGATCACTTTTAAAAAGAGGCTGCGAACTAATGGTCGCTTCTAGCTTACTACAAGTGAAATCGATACATGTTACCTTTGTAGACGGCTCCATACTCTCTATCTCGTCCTCAGGTGATTCCTCCTGAAGATATTATATACAGTAGGTTTATTGAAAGAACAATATAAAATCTACAAAATATTTTTCTTGTGTTTCTTCTAGGTAACACATACCTAGCTTTGATATTTGTACGTGAAACTGTACTTAATCACACAAGAACTTAGCAAGTACTCGTTTCAGAAATAATAATTATATTATTGTATCCCTGTACGACTGAACCAAAGACAAGTATTAACAATTGTTTTAGCCTCGAATTAAAACGGACGTTAATACGAATGTTTGGAACGTAAATCAGTAGGACCATCTTCTCTTCTGGCTAAAATATTTTGTCCAGATGACGACATTTGATGTCTAATATAGCTGTCGATAGTCAGGCTTTCATTAATATATGTATAGTTTACGAGAGGCATTTTTTAATTATTTATGTTTAGCACACAGTAGTGAAGTAAGCTTTTTGACTAAGGTGATTTCTCCTAATCTTAGGATACAACTGCACTCTAAACGCTGGTTTAACGAGACATCCAAAGAGAAAAAAAAAAGAGCCCCTGCAATTATGAAATAACATGTTATAACGAAAACAAAACTAAGCTAAAAAACACGAAAACACACACACGATATAAGACAAAGGGACAGGACAAAACGCATGGTACTGGGCCCTTATCAAACGGCCCAACTTTTCAAAGCCTATTTGACGAGTCACTGACGGTGTAAGGATTTTGAAGACATATGTTATTGGGGAGCAGGGCGCAAACAAGCTGGTGAAGGTTTAACATCTTAGACAAAACCCCGAGACTGGGGAAGAAAGGACAACACAACACGAAGTCCCCCTGTCTCGGGGTTTTTTGTCTAAAATATTCGATTGGGGAGTTTTGAAATAACGTAACAAAGAACTTACTGCGCCCACCAAAATAGCGTCGCCCCTCTGCGCATGCGCCGAATAAAAATCGCCCTTTTAAAGTTTAGGGAGCGCCCACAATATTTCAAAAGTAGCGTCGGTATATTCAATAGGCTGTGCCTGGAACCTTCAACGTACAATACAGCGCCCAAGCGTCGAAAAGCGTCCAAATACGTCAGAGGACCGACGTGTCGTGACCTCAAATAAGAAAGGGACACCGACAGTGTATTAATGCTAGCCGATGTTTTTACTTGAACATGACCTATAGGACTCGAACTATACACAGAACATAATTTGCGGCTCGAAATTTGGTTTATTTTTGCCCGAAAACAGCTGTACGAGAATTGGCCGGGTTGAGTCCAGCTCGCTCTCTTTCCATGGTCACGAGTGAGTGAAAGCTGATGTTTATTATATTTTTGGGAAAAATCGACTCTTGCTTGTGCACTCAGTGTGCACATGTCACTATCGATAGGGAAGGGGATTCGGCGAACAAGAAAGGATAGAAAGAGAGAAGATTAGGTTGGGGGGGGGGGGGAGTGGGGTGCAGCGGGGATGTCTCGGCCGCCGCTCACATGTCGAGTCGTAGAACGACCCAAGCTTCAGGACGCAAGGTCTGTCCAAGTTTGTTGTGGAGCCGTCTTAGGGCGAATAGCTGAATATCTTAAAACTGCGGTGGCTGGTAGTTGTGCTCCAGGGCTAATATCGGCCTGAGCGCTCCGTTGAAGGAACTTGACGTTTGTTGTCTTGGTAGAACAAGGTGTCTCCGAAATGCAGGTTTCGTAATCAAGAGCTGGAGCGGTAGATTGGGTAGTCGTGCCTTGTTCTTGTGTATTGACCTGCAGGTGGTCTGCTAAAGAATTTCTAGGAGCGCCGTGTCCTTCAGGTAAGTTATTAGTTTTTTTAGTGCCATGTCTGTCGCAGCTCGCGTTGCCCGCGGATGCAGAAGTTCCTCCAGGCTAGAGCTAGGGAGTCCGAGGCGGGAATATGCGTTATGGAGGGCAGTGCGCTCGTCGATTGTAGTCGGTGCAGTGTAGGAGGAGGTGCTCAGCGTCGGCAGTTTCCTGGCAGGTTTGGCAATTGGGGTTGAGATCAGGCCTGAAGCGGCCTATCCACGCTGGTGTGAAAGCGCTTCCAGTCCGCAGACGGTGGAGCACCGCGGCATTGTGACGGTCCAACCCTCGTGCGAGACGGGCTGAGAACGTGCCTGCCGCCACTCTCGGGTCCAGATTTTGTCGTGGGATGGTTCTTTTCACTAGAAGCTTGGCGTCTGAGAAACGGGGAAGTGTGCATGGTCACGTGGCGTTCGATGTATGTGAACCAAATATGTTCAAAGTTGGAGGTCATCTAAGGCACACACTTTAATATTAGAAATAGAAAAGAACATGAATTTATTTCTGTTGTCTTCGGAAAAACTGCAAATAGGTTGATCGAAACGCAAAAGCAGATTTCACCTACTGATGACAGGCTTCGCTCCATTGAGACAGGGGAAGGTGCCGTCTTGCGCGGCTTCAAAAGCTGATGACGTCAATTCTCTACATTGAACAGTTAATGCTTTCACATTAAAAAAAGTTTCACAGATTACACAAAGTACATATTCACGTCATTCTGAATATGGCGACGTACGGCTGTCTTAACGACGCGATGGCGGTGCAGGACGGACCAGCTTTGCGACGGACGTGGGGCCGTTACTTCAGAGCTGTCATTCGAGGTAGCGGCCACTCGATCTTTGAGCGCAGAACATCGAGCGTAAAGTTCCCCACGTAGAGTTTCGTTTGAGAAGAGCGTTTGATTGACGTTTGACTGCGCGTGCGGCGGCGAAACACCAGGACACCTTTCGCTTCTTATATCGCGTTCCAAGGTGATTAATTCAATTGGATTCCACGCTACATAAGAAGCACACGTGGGCCGGCGACTGTCTTTCGTTTCTCAACGCAACGCAGTCAAACGCTCTCAAACGCAACAGTGCGTAGGGGCCTGAAGGAATTCGCAACTTTCACGACCTATAGGGGGCGCACTCGTGCCTATCAAAATGGCTGTCATCTGGATGATCGGCGTAGAACAGCGGTACGAGGCGGGTCTGCGACGCGTTCGAAATTCTAGCTTTGCTATATACGAGATGCATTAGAGCCTTACGTTATTTTTTTCACGCCAGGAAGGTGTAGGTGAGCCCATTTATTATGAGGCCAATCATCCAGGAGCTAGGGAACGCGAATCTCACACCGCGGTACCACCATCGCTGAAAGTTGCGAATATAAGTGCGAAACAATTGAGCGAAAAACGGTGCACGCCATTCGTCGTTGTCGTCGTCTGCTTCAGAAGCCCGGAAAGATTAGGAGAAAAAACAACAATGGCGGTCGGGTGTAGCCAGGTGACCTCCGACCATGAGCTTCGGTGCCCGTGTTTCGGTTTCGGCTTCGAGCAGTTGAGCGTTTTGGTGTTAATAAAAACATACATGACTCTGCGGGAAAATATTAATTGTGTTGTCTTCTGACATCAAAATAAGTCACGTACCAAAAAAAATTGATTTCAGAGGGTGTTAGTGTTTTTTGAAGGCCCGTTCACACTGTTGCGGCTAGTTCACACCCTATGCCTTTTTTTTTCTGAAAATCATTTAAAAATATTCTGTCAATGTTAGAAACAATTATTTGTCATAGTTATATGTTATAAAGATATATTTGAGTGGCTTCCAATGTTGCAAAAACAAATAAAAGAACTTTAAAAAAAGCTAAAAGAAAACTGTGTTGCCAACAACCTGAGTTGGCAATCTTTGATCCGACGAAGCTGACCAAGGTGTCTTCGGATGCATCCAGATTTGGGCTAGGCTCGGTGTTGCTTCAGCTTCACAGCAAAGAGTGGTGACCAACTGTTTACCCTTCCCAAGTATTAACTGATGCCGAGTTCCAATACTGACAAATTAAAAAGAAGACCCTCGAGCTAACCCTTGACTGAGACAAATTTTACGTCTTTATTTACGGTATCAAGTTCACAGCCCAAACTGATCACAAACAGCTCATTCAAATTTCCAGCAAGGCGTTGGGGGCATGTCGCCCAGACCTCAACGTTTCTTTCTTCGCTTACTAAAATATGACTTCAACCTCCAGTTTGTTCCAGGAAAGGAACAGGTCTTGGCCGACACGCTGTACAGAGCTCCAACAGCAACAGGCATAGAGGATGCTGCGGACGAAGTTGATATTCACGCCAACAATGTACTTGTCGACATGGCGTCCCTAACAACTCTCAAGAGGCTTCAAGAAGCCATTGCACAAGATCCGGCGCTGCAGAAAGTGGCATGCTACAATAACTAACAACAAAACGCTTGATGGTGTTTTTCGAGACATGACGTCACAGTTGTCTGTTCTCAAAGGCATTGTGTTTAATGGGGCCTGAGTAGTTATTCCTCAATCAACGCAATCGGAAATCTCAACGCGCAGGCATGATGGTCACCAAGGCATTTCTAAATGTAAAACTAAAGCACGTAGCCTCTTTTTTTAGCACGGCCTAAGTTCGGATATAGAATCCATGATCGGTAAGTGCATAATTCGTAAGCGATATATAGCTGCTCTCAACCAAGTGAACCACTACTAATGGGCAAGACCCCTCCCCATCAGTGCACCCATGTCGGGATAGATCCATTTGAATACGCAGGCCATTCATATTTGAATATTTATGACTAACCCTCAAACGTTTCTTGAGATCGAGCCACTTGAGGACACTACAGCGCGAACTGTAATTGAGAAATGAAGTGCCACAGTTGGAAGACATGGTGTTCACCCTGAAAGATTGCTGAGATAATTGACCCCAATTTTCATCAGGGGAATTTAGAACGCTTTCTTTTCTCAATAACTTCCAGCATACCACATCGAGTCATCTTTTCCCACGTTCTATCGGACCGGCCGAAAAGGCGTCCATATAGCCAAGCGCATTCTCATGAAAACAACCGAAGTTGGAGAAGTCTTCTTACTGGCTGTTCTTAATTATCGAACCACTACTACTGGAAGACGGCCGCACTCCAGGTAACCTTCTAATGGGCCGACAGGCAGCAATCCCGCGTGCCAGACTGCACAGACGCCAGGGGCGCAAGTGAGAAGACAAGCAACCTGAAGGGGGCATTGTCTTCATGATCTTCGGTCAGGTGATATTGCCGCATGCAGGGCCAAACAAGCAACGCTCGGTCACGCACTACTAGAAGATTCGTGTTTATTCTTACTCGGGGTGTAACGTTTATAATTTCTTCCTTGTTTCTTGTTCTCGAAAGTGCCTGTTCATTCTAGCTCTGAGCCCGCGACGCTCGAAGCTTCTTTGCTGAACATTCCAGATGCCGACACACTCCAGATAAGGAGCGGCCTGCGACTTGGTCGAGTCAGTCTCGCTCTCGCTTGCGGTTACGCCGCCAAATCGCCGCCCGCTTTTCTGCTGCCTCAACACTCGTTCTTTATTTTTTTTGTTTGGCAGAAAATCGCCGAATCAAACCTTTATTTTCAGTTGACTGTTCATCAACTCTGGCACGTTCATTCGTGACAATATCGTCACAATTGCAACCCCGACTGGCTGTACCGTTAAAGCGAAGGTACACCGTAAAGCTGCACCAAGGTCGTATGCTGTTCTGTCTGATATACAACCGAGTACTTCATAGAAAACAACCAGCATGTCAAGCCAACACGAGAATTAGTTTGCATACACGGCGACGCTGACGATGACGACATCGACGAGGCTCCGCTGGCCGAGCCTCCCGAAGTAACTACTACATCGTCACCGCTCTTCGTCACCACCAACAAACCAACCGACCACCTCAAGCTCTACTAATCCACTGCATGGACGACAAGTCCACAGACCAGCTAGACGGCGTCACTCCCCGAGATGATTGAGCTGAGACGAAAGCTTCCATCAAGAGCTGTGAACTTGTAAACTTCGTCTCCACTCTTGAAGAACAAGATGAATCAGATATGTGACATCATCAGATTTCACCGTTGGTTTGATCTGACACCAGGGTGTTTGGATATAAGAGAGGTTCATCGCGGTATTAAACAATATATATCGCGACTGATGTGTGATCACTAGAGCCACTCTATGTCGCAGCGTAGCTGCCAGAGTAGCGCCACGCTTTTCCCTGTGGACGACGACGGTG
>JAZHYW010028058.1:0-11939 GCA_037355805.1 Ixodes ricinus | reverse complement strand
GCAAACCAAAATTAGTTTTTGACGTGTTAACCGCTTCATTGTTGTTTTTTTTTGTTTTTTTATGTTTAAAACGTAGCGCTAATCCCGACAGCCGTGATTTTTAATACAGACCCACAAGCAGGCACTGTATGTGGCAGTTTCTTTCTCATGTAGCGGTGACAGGAAGCCTGTACCGTAGATGTCTGACCAGGGTCTGACAAAATGTTCAAACTTCTTCACTATGAACAGTTACTTAGTCTGTCCATGGCTCAGGTGAGTTGTTTGCTCACAACCTTGGGTGTTTTGACCTCTAGTGACCTTCTAGGTCTGACAGTGCTCACCCATGCCCTTGCTCATTTCTATGTATAACCTTGTTCTGTGTAACATGTTAAAGAATTTTTTCACGAAGGGGGCAGAGAGAAGATGCTAAAATAAATGCGTGATTAAAATGACCCTGTCCACGTAAGAAGGATGTTTATCATGCCAGCCCCTAGTGGAAACATTATCATCTGATTGCTGGTTCATAGCAGGACACTAAAACATTTTTTTTTGCCTCACAGAAAAGGAGCTTGGCCAGTGCCTGACTCTGCTCACTGCCCGAGGGTCGGTGAAATGCAGAGCTAGTGGGTCTTTCTAGTGACCAGCTTTGATCCTGCCAGGAAGCTGTGGAAACCCATTCTCACCGTTTAAAGAAAGAGAGAACAAACAAGAAGCAAAGAAAATGTAGCTGGAACACTTGACCCAGCGCCCTCTCGTCTATAAACAAGACCACGCTGTAAGCTGAATTGTGATTATGATGGCTGACCACAGCAGCCCTCCTGGCAGGATGTTGACTGCCACATGAAATGCATCCATGACAGGAACCTGTCTGGAGTTACTACCGCACTTCCCAGAGCCCCCTACTGTCCCGCAGTTTGCAAACGAGGAACAAGGCGATATGATCGAAATCAACAGTTCTCCTCCTGAACAAATTCCATGCTCGACCGCGCAAACATTTTTTTTTGTGATGACGCCGCGTCCGGACCGGACGACCGACCAGACGGACGGCATATGACCCTAAGGAGTTGCCTTTAAAGGTACTGAAGCCAGCGATCCCGGCAAACGCCCGTAATCATAACAATGATAACTCTGCCGTGGCGTTTGTTGAAGCCCGCCAGAAAGCGATATCGTGCCAACGCAATGATGATGATGAACGGGCAATGATGATATTGATTTCATAAATCAACGGCGACATCATCGCCTGATGGCCTGAACGTCTGTCCTTTTTTACCGTCTGCTGCGAAATTTGCCACCATCGAAACGCTGGCGATGAATATGCAGATGGCGGCGCGATGGAACCGTGGAACGTTGGATGCACGTTGCCTGCGATGAAAATAAATTGATTTTATTGTGGCTTTCATGACAAACATACAGTTTGCGCCAAAGTTTGCGCAAAAGAGGGTCGTTTGAAAATGGTTCTTTTTGTTAACCGTGGAGACGTTGCCGCTTGTGGCGCTAGGAACGCTATCCGCCCGTACCTGTTCGCTTGCAGGCAAAAGAGAAGATCCGTTTTTGAACGCCACTCTTCCGTGAATCATGTCCACTGATAGATCTAAGAACGTTGCTTGCAAGCATTAGCAGTACTTTAAAAAAAATCAGGAAAAGCAATGCAAAAAGGAATTCGCAAACTTCTGCGTAAGACATTTAACACACTGCAAAACGACAAAGACCAGCGCCCACAGCGCACAGCGTCACAAGTATAGTTTTAAGAGTAATTGAACAAAATAGAACATTAAAAAAATGGGCACATAAACAAAAAAAAATACACACACTGCGAGGATGAGAAAGCACGAGAAAGAAAAAAAAATATTTCAATAGAAATCCTTAAACAATTCCTGGTTTTTCAGGCCAGGGACGGTCACCTCGTCATTAGCACTGCAAGTACTGTCTCATATAGCGGCTTGAACGGAAGAAGCGAACTTCCAGCAAGGGATTTTCCCTGGCGAATCTTGAGCTTGCCTCTGCAATTCCGGTACCTGTACCGGGGAAGTTGTGACGTCAGAAGGGGGCGAGAACCTGTGCGCCTGATGCCGCAAACGAACGCCGATTTGATCTTCGGTTTGCGTTGGTGGCGCTGAGCAACGATTCGTCTGAAACACATTTTTGGAAACTTTCTCTCTGGGTATTTTGAGGACGGCTCATTGTATCGTTGACGCGCTTCTTTAACCCCCGACGTCACACACGCACACACACACACACACGCGCGCTTACACACGCACACGCACGCACACAAAAGGAGTCCTGGAAAGCGCTTACCGGAAAACAAAAACACCGGAAGGAGTGATTAGATACGACCGTTGCGAACGAAAGGAGCGTATAAGTGCTTCCCCGCTTCGGTATTTTCTGTTCCCGACACATTGGCACGTACCGGCTGTAATGGAAACAATGCCGCATATGACGTGCAACAAACAATGAGTATTCTCTTACTGCCGCATAATGAAACCCAGGGGATGAAACACCGCCACCCACTATTCTTGTTTTTTTTTCTCGTGCTCTTCAAATACGTAATGTTTAAGGCTAAAATATATTTTTAAGATATGCATAGGCATTGCCCTATCCGGAAAACGAAGTGACGGCGGTAGCCGTGGTGATGTTTTCCGACGCATCATAAACATTCGTCGTTTAAAGGCGAAACCCTACCTTTCGAGGCCTGCTCGGTCTCTTCTTCAGGGGTTGAATAATAATTGGGGTTGTGGGGATATTTAGACAGCGTGTAGTTGGTCAGCTCATTGACTCGCTGTAGATGAGCGATTTAGCCAGTGCGGTACAGCCGCTAGCCTGGGGTCTTTAACGTGCACCACGCAGTAGTCATACACGACCGAACGCCGGTACGACACTCATCCAGATCGAACCGGGCAGGGGTGGGGATCAAACCCAGGATCCCTGGGTTCTGCAGCGCGAACTTTCGCTCCATGTGCTCCGAGCTGGTGGGCGCTAGACCATTCGGCCACCGATCCCCCTTCAGGGGTTGACTGCGGCTATCGCCGTTGAGGACCTGTATTCTGTTTTCTTCTTCTAAGGCGGTGTCTTTCGTTTTGCATCGGTGAGGTGGCGAAGACCGTTCACGTAGACGGTCCGCAGGGCGCCGAGGGATCTATTCATGTTTTCTGGCGTCGTCTGGATGTGCCAGGATTCAATGAAAAGTCTATGTCTGGGATTGGTCCCAACGGCAAGGATGCTGGTGTTGGCCAAGTCAGTCCTGGTCCTTGACGTCGCAGTGCTCAGCTGCGGCGCTGCGTTTATGGTCGAACCACGGGCCGACCGCCTGTCACGTGCCCTCCTCGCCGTTGTCTTCCACCCCCGTCTCCCACAACCTTCAAATCATATACATTCGCACCGTGCAAGAACTCCTAACATAGAGTTTGAAAAACGGAGTACTTGCTTCTTAGTCGAATGGTTTTTTTTTAATATGTTCATTAATGTTCACAACAAAATCCACACACTCACCAATGTTTTCAGACTGGGGAAGTTACACCACTTTAAACACGACACGCTTATGGGTGCCAAACAAAACATTTAGAGCAAACATTTCTTCGCTAAATGTAGTGCAGAAATATTTCCACTACACCTAGGAAAGGAACGCGTCCTCCTAAGTTTAGTGGAGAAATGTTCCTGCTAAATTTAGCGGAAAATTTTTCCCACTTAATTTATCTACTTGGGCACGCCGTCGGTCACACACCACGATCGGGTGGTACAAGTATGACGAGCCATGATGATACTACTACCGCTGTAAAATGCTTCTCATACGAAACGAAGCGTTAGAATCCCCACCGCGTGAAACTGTACAGGAGGCAAATTGAAATATGGAGAAGCGCGCTGATCCTTGTTCGTTACATTGGAGTGTTCCGAGTGCTACATTCTCCATGCCAGACTTCGTTATAAGGAGCTCCACGCTCTGGTGCTAAATCAAGGCATTATACGGATATCTCTAGCAGATTCTTTTTTTAAATAATTTCGGCTGTACTATTAAACGCTACTCGACTCTTAACTTCTACTACACTCAGACAAGTGGAGGAAAAATGTACACCTCCACTCGAGAGGACTTTAGCTTCGCAAACGCTTCTCGTCGATTCCCCTACGGAGGAATTCCTCAAGCTATCGTACTCCCGCTAATCTCTTTGACTATTTGCTGGATCGCGGAATCGCGTTTGCCCAGCTCCGCCTATGCACAGGAATGTGGCCACGGTTAGAATTACTAAATAAGATTTCAATGTACCGAAACTCCCAAGCTCCGCGCCGTGGCGTTCAAATTTATCCATATCCGTGTCGCCATTTTTGCCCTTGAATAGTAGACTGTACAATAACTGTACGCATACCTTGTCGCTGGCGTTGTCTAAAGGTCTTTCAGGTTAGCCTATGGCGCTGTGGATAGCCGCTTTAAATCATTTGCGACATCATTTACAATTCAGTCTAGCTTCACTCGTGTAATCATTACTCCGTGGTTCACGCTAAAGACCCCTAGATTAGTATTCATACCTCATTGGTAAAATATCTTATTTTGAAATGAGTCACCTATCACTGTCTAAATACGGCGAACTTTATCGCTCAGAGCTTAGCCGCTTATTTCTGTCATCACATTTAGCCGCTGGCATTTTTTTTGTTACGCTTTTTGAGCATTTAAACGAGTGTCGTGTAAACGCAGAAACATTTCACCGATTTATTTACAACTCCATACACGATCTTTAGGAGTGGAAAGGAACAGGATAGATTGAAACATAAATTATCAAACCCTTGTGATAGCTTGACAATAGCTTTGCTGCCCAGATGAAGCTCGCAGCGAAGTTCAGCAATGATTTCGCCATGACGATTTTTAATGCAGTTGGCCGCGACGCCATCTCTGTAAATGGTTAATGCAGACAAATGGAACTGACGGTGAGTTACAAGAGTGACATGATATGAAATCAATGAATCTCCAAACCGAAAACACCAAGGATGTTTGTGTCATAATTTATTCTACCCGAGCAGCAAGATCCATCACATTCACCCGGGGCATCAAGTGACATACCTAGCTAATACCGCGCTGTCAAGGCTTCATTCATGGTTTTTGTACCACAAAAAAGGAAAACAGCTATGTAATAAAAAAATAACTGAAATGACCAGAGCCTTTGTGCCCATTCACAAAATTAGCCTTAGTGCCCATTCACAAATTCATAAATTTCGCCAGTGCCATCGCATTCGATGCGATGGCACTGGCGAAGAATGACGTGTCTTGCAGTGCTCCGCTGAAAGATGTGTGTGGTTCGTGTGCAGCGCGCTTCTACTCGAAACAACAATATCTTGTTTGTTCAGCCGGCTGCGGACGTAAATTCCACTGTAAGTGCCTCAATGTCGGTCTCTATGAGTACAACGTGTACATGGAAACGGGAACAAGCACGTTCAAGTGTTCTGGCTGCACTCGGCGACATAGCCTATCTCCGAAAGTCACTGGCGCTAAAGCCTCGACCGCCAATGACGATTTCATCGACCCGGAGGGTGAGTCAGCCGCAGCGCAAGAAAGCCCGTTCATTCACGCGGGTGTTGTGCAACTCATCGAAAACTTGACGAACAAGCTGGAAATTCTGACGGCGGCATTCAAGTGCCTCAGAGTGGAAAACCGAGGCCTTCGCTCCGAGGTACTGCAGTTCCGCAAGACCGTTCTGGACAGAATCCCACTCATATCGCCGTCGCAGCCGCGTTATGCAAGTGTCGCCGCAGGGACCCCGGCTACCCGCACACCTGGGCTTCACGCCCCTCCTGCGTCAGCGCGGCTCCCGCTGATTGTGCAGCCTCGACCCTCGTCGAGGGTTGCTCATGAGAACCAGCCCGGCCGTTCGTCATCAAGTCCGGACACAGTGAGTGCTGACGAAAATGATTTCCCGCCGCCGAGTTCTGGATTACGCGGTGACAACAGCCCGAATTCGGCGAGCATGGGGGACGACGGTTTCATTACAGTCAAGCGCCGGCAACGAGCCAAGCCATCGTCTGGCATTGCTAAACCGAACAAGGTGAATGCTGTTTCTCCGACCGTACGCCGCTCCGCTTTGTTTGTGTCTAGACTAAACCCAAACACATCTGCGTCGGACATTGCGGACCTCGTTGAACCTTTCCTGGAAGGAAGGACGGTTATCTGTTCGAAGATGATAACTAGATTTCCTTCGTACTCGTCATTCCACTTGGCTTGTGACGAAGCAGCGTTTGCAGTGCTAAACGTACTTACCTGAGGTTTGGCCGGAGGGCAGTATTTTTCACCAGTTTTTCGGTCGCCTTGGTAGTACACGTGTTCAAAACGAGGAAACAATAACACCCGAAAATGGCAGCAATGCTTAGTGTCTTCTACCAAAACGTGAGTGGCGTATACGTACGAAGGCCGACGATCGAGTTTATGCCGAACCTAGCTACAATTAAGTATGATGTTGTTTGCCTCACGGAAACTTGGCTTTGTGATGGAATACCGGACTCGCACTACTTTACACCTAGGTACAAGGTGTATCGCCGGGACAGGGATTACCAGACCACTGGACAAAAGTATGGTGGTGGCGTTTTAATTGCCTGTGAGTCATCTCTTTCGTTGCACCGTCGCCCCGACCTGGAATCATATTCCGAGTGTGTTTGGCTAGAGATAAAGGCAGGCGATGGCTTTAACTACCTAGTCGGTAACTATTATTTTCCGCCACTTTATGACCAAGTCCTTTTTATAGAACATTTTGATAAGATTAGTGAACAAATTGATTTTGCGAAGTACAGAGTACAGGTTTATGGAGATTTTAATCTTCCTGGAGCAAATTGGTCGCTGAGATCTGTTAACGGCAAGAACCTTATAACGACAAATAAGACATCCTGTTTATTTTCGTTCATGAACTACTGTTGCCTCGATCAATTGAACACAATCAAGAATATCACTGGAAATGTCCTTGACCTCGCTCTATCCAACATCTCAGTTGAATATGTGACCCTTGTTATAAACCCCTTAGTGCAAATGGATGTGTTTCACCCACCGTTCGTAGTTGTATTCCGCCTTCCACATAAGAAGCCAGTATCTCGTGGTCACTCAACCTATCGTTACGCCAAGGGTGATTATTTGAGCATGTATAAACACTTCCAAAACTTTGACTGGAGCGCGGTTCTTGCCATCACTGATACTGAGTTGGCGTCTGAGACTTTTTCTTCCATTGTTCAAGACGCTATTGATATGTTTGTGCCACAGCGCATTTCTAAGCCTTCAGTTTATCCTGATTGGTTTTCTAAGGAGTTGAAAACCTATCTGCGTAAAAAAGAACATTTTCATATACTTTTTAAACGAACTGGATCAGATTTATTTTACGCCCAGTTTAGCATATATCGGGCTCTAACTAAAAAGTTGAACTCTAGAGATAAGCACTTGTACCTTGATCAAGTAGAGCGCAGCTTGAACCGGTGCCCAAAAGATTTTTGGCTGTTCGCAAAACAGCACACACGTGATACCAATCAGGAAATTTGCCTACGCAACCACTCAGATAACGACAGCTATGTTTCCTCCCCTAAATGAGGTTACAAATGTTTTTGCCAATTACTTTAGCAACTGCTGTTGCACCGGGCAACAAGTTGTCCGGTCCATGGATATCAAGATTGACTGCCATGACTTTTTGTCTTCTATTAGAGTAGACCTGGAAGAAATCGCTGAAGCCATAAAAAATCTAAAACCAAAGTTATCTTCAGGGGCCGACTCTATCCCATCTTTTATCATCAAGGGGTGTAGTGAACTGTTCATACCCATCTTAGGGCACATTTTTAACCTTTCTCTTAGTTCTGGAGTTTTTCCATCGTTATGGAAATCTGCGGTTATTGTACCAATTTTTAAAATTGGTGATCGATCTATTTCTAGTGACTATCGGTCCATATCTTTATTGTTGGGGTTTTCCAAAGTGTTCGAGCGCGTTACACACAGACGATTTTTTTTACTTCCACCGGAAATTTGATGCTTGCTGGCATGGTTTTCTGACTGGACGGTCGGTTGAAACTAATCTGTCCTCATCTTTGAACTATTCTGTCCCTGTTGTTATGAACAGAGGGCAAATTGATTGTATTTATTTTGATATGTCAAAAGCATTTGATAAAGTGAACCACGAGTTGTTATTACGTAAATTGTCTTTATATGGTTGTTGCGCACAGTTGTGTAAATGGTTCCAAAGTTACCTATCATGTTGTCCCAACAGCGTTCGCATAAATAACAGTCGCTCAAAAACTTTCTTTTCCAATTCCGGTGTTCCCCAAGGGTCTATTCTTGGTCCCCTTTTCTTTCTCAGTTTTGTAAACGATCTATCGTCCAATGTGAAAAATGCTGAGGTGTTGTTGTTTGCAGGTGACATTAAGATTTTTATGAATGTTCGTACTCTCGCTGACTGCGATACTTTACAGCATGACGTGTCGCGAATAGTTCAGTGTGTGCAAATTGAATGACTTGTCACTGAACCCTCTAAAAACAAAGGTATTAACTTTGTGCAAACGTTATAATGTAATACATAATAGTTATCTATTAGAAGGGATTCCTATCGAACGTGTATCTTCTGTAACAGACCTTGGCGTGTGTATAGATTAGGGATGTCGCGAACCACCCTAGGTTCGATTTCGAAAGGTTTCGATATTTTCGAAGCAAACTGAGGTTCGCATTCGAAAAATTTCGATATTTTCGTACCGACCGAGGTTGGAATTGGAAAGGTCGCAACTTTCGATCACAATGGAGTTTCGAATTCAAAAAGTTCGAAGCTTTCATGGTTTCTAAAATTTCGGGTTCGAATATTTCGAATATTTTTTTACTTGAGGTTTGATAAATTCAAAGATTTCGAACTTTGCTAACTTAAAAATTTGAGATATTCGAAAAATCTAAATTTCTTGGGATCTGAAGTTCGAAGATATCAAAATTCTTTGGATATAAAATTCGAAAAAGTCGAAC
Organism: Ixodes ricinus; assembly: GCA_037355805.1. Lineage (NCBI taxonomy): Eukaryota > Metazoa > Arthropoda > Arachnida > Ixodida > Ixodidae > Ixodes > Ixodes ricinus. The sequence goes on along the minus strand of JAZHYW010028058.1, from coordinate 3,013 downwards.
GCTTCGAATTTTTATAGACATAAAGTTCGAAAACGTCGAAGATTTCGAATTTCTTTCTACATAAAGTTCAAAAAGTTCGAAGGTTTCGATTCTCTTTTAAAGCTAATTTTGAAAAAAAAAAAAACTTCGAAGATTTTGATTTTTTTTATGTGCTGGAATAATTGCCGGTGCAGAGTGACGTGTGACCATAGATCAGCAATTTTGACCGCCAGCTCGAGGGGGGGGGGGGCTTTAACGTGCATAGCGCAGTAGTGATCACACGAACGCACTGTTTTACGATACTCATCCAGTTCGAAACGGCCAGGGGCGGGCATGAGGTTGAGGCTCAAAAAAACCTTGAAGCGACCTGGCAAACTACCACCCCACCCCTTGCAAGCTGGTAATAATCCGATCGAACGCCGCCCGAGTGACGCTGGCATATTGTAAGTTATGTTTGTAATTGTCCTGGAGGTTTATTTTCCGGGACGGAGAAAACGCCCCGCAAAAGCACAGAAGCCGACACAACTCGAGGTCGAGGAGCGTTCTACGATACAAGTGGCGTCGGAAGAGGAAAAACAGGGGGAGGGGGAGGTGCTCTAGCCCCCCTTCCCCCTTCCAGATATTTCGGACTGTTAAAAAAAACAATACGGGGAAAGAGGGCGTGGTCGAGCTTATTTTAATCTGAAATTATTTATGTATATGTATAGCTACTGTCGCTCTTCACTGCATAAAAGATCGCGTAGAATCGTCATTTTCGGAAACTCGTTGTCAGAAGGCACTACTTGTCACATGCTTAGAGGTTCGGAAGTTCAAAGCTATGTCTTTTCGACCTGAATAACTGTGCCATTGGTAAAAGAAAAATAAACATAGCAATAAATGCGGGGATAAAAAGCTGAGAAAAAAAAAAGAAACTATAAAGATTTTGCCGGACGTGTTGTATTCTTGCATATTCAGAAGCTCAGAACTTCGAAACAAGTTTCTCCTACCAAAATGTGTGCAGGCTAGAAAAAACATTTCCCAAAAACGTAAAGCACAAAAAAAAAATTTTTTTAATGACGTGTTGAACTTGATTAATATTAGAAATCTTCCCCCATGAGTTAATTTGTTCATCATTCCACATTATTTTGTATTCTGCAGATGGCAATCATATGTACTGTATCTGGTGTTAATTTAAATGCGATACCTCAAACAACTTAGACGAAAGAAAAAAAAACACGTTTAGGACATAATTGCCCGTAGATACATGTTTGGACATTTCTTCGAAACTCATATCGAATAACAATAATCACATCTTACGACGACACTGACCTAGGCTATACATAGATCATTATTAAAAAGTTTAACATCTCTACCGTAAATAGCTTCGGCTTTAGCGCGCTTCAAATATGGCACAAACGACAATCGTCAAAAACCCGTCGTCCTTCCTCGCCCCTTCAGGAATTTATTTCTTTAAAACTGAGCTTGCCAGAACATTGTAATAAGCGGCATTGTCTTTCGCAAGGAACGCAACACCGCATGTAAAAATTCGAGAAAAAAAATTACGATTGTACCTCACTACTTGAATTCAAATGAAACCGTCCGCCGGTCTTTCAAAGTTCGACGAACGTCGAACTTTCACCCTAAAAGTCGAAGTTCATCGAACTTTTGATTTTTCAGGATTCGAAAGTTCGAAACTTTTCGATTTCTCTTGATAAATAAGTTCAAAAGTTCGAAAATTATCGAATTCCTTGGTGTAGGAAGTTCGAAAGTTCGAAATCTTTCGAACTTTTAGTGCGAGAAATCGAAAGTTCGAAAATCATCGAATTTTTTGGTGTATCAAGTTCGAAAGTTCGAAAAGCATCGAATTTCGCAGCATATTAGGTTCGAAAGTTCGAAAATGATCGAATTTTCTAGCGTAATAAGTTCGACGGTTCGAAAGCGTCGAACTTCTTAGTTCTACAAGTTCGAAAATTCGACTTCCGGCGAATTTTACGATATAGAGAGTTCGAAAATTCGAAATCTTTCGAACCTTTCGAACCGCTCGATTCGATCATCGAAACTTCGGTTCGAAAAAGTTCGCGGCATCCCTAGTATAGGTAGTGCATTGACGTTTATTCCCCACGTGTCATCTATTGTTGGCAGAGCAACTAAGATGCTGGGACTGATTTCTCGCATCACGCAGCAGTTTAAAAGCCCAGCCTCTATTATTCGTTTATTTTGCTCCCCAGTAAGATCACGGCTTGAATTCGCATCTGTAGCATGAAACTCAATATCTGGAACGCAGTCAGCGAAAATTGAAACTGTGCAAAAGCGTTTTGTACGTATTGTTTATGACCGCTATTTTCAACGTCGCTTTTATTATAATTATTACTTTCTCGTTGATAAGATTTCTTTGAGCCCATTGTTCAAAAGAAGGGCCGAGCGTGACTTTATTTTTCTACATAAGGTAGTAAATGGGATGATAGATAGCGATATGCTTTTATCCAAAATTAACATTCATGTCCCTTCTCAGTTAACGAGAAACCATACTGCTTTTTACCTCAATACCATGTGTAGATCCTCGCCCCTGTCAGGTATACAATCGTTATATAATCGCCTTAATGATACAAACATTGATCTATCCAGTGATATATCTGTTTTTCGCCAGAAATTGGAAGGACTTCCAACACACCTTCGACCTGTGCTTTACTTTGCTTTTATTGTGTTACTTTGTTTCTGTTCGATTTTATCATTGACTTGTGCGCCAAAGTGAAGACCTCCGGGTTGTTTTGGGGCACATAAAAATAAAGATTATTATTAATATTATTATATTATTATTATATAATTATTATATAATATATATATATATAATTATTATATAATAATTATATATAATAATAATATATAATTATTATATAATTATATAATTATATTATTATAAGCAATACAGGTTATCAAGCCTGTATTGCTTCATATGTTCAATGGCTTTATTGAAAGTTGCGTTCTTCCAGATGAACTAAAAACCGCTATTGTAAGGCCCTTATACAAAGGAGGCGGAGCAAATAAGATTGAAAGG
>JAZHYW010028056.1:0-29064 GCA_037355805.1 Ixodes ricinus | reverse complement strand
AGGGCGGGACAACTAAAACCCTCTCTACACCTCTCATCCTGAGTGCCAGTGTGCCAGTGAGTATAGCGGGTGCACTCGTTCCGCGAAAGAACGTTTGGAAGTTGCGGTCTTGTCCTCCTTCGCTTGCGGCCATAGCTAAAGTATCATGGCCCTACAATGACCTCCTCTATACTGACAGAGCCTGGCAGATCGCCACGAGACGCGGCAGCCGAAAGTGAAAAGGTAGAGCGGCAGACAACGGATGAGAGGAGAGGCATGTAACGGGCGCCCCGCTGCGGCGAGACACCGAAACACACTTCTCCCGAGCGATCAAATGTCCGCTCGTGCTCCTCGCGTTCCTCGCGCTACCGCTTCTTTTCCCCGTCAGGCTTGAGACCCAAGTTTCGGGTCCTCGCCGCTGCAAAAAGTGTGCGCTGAATACCAGATTCCCCGACAAATGCTCTCTACTACCAGATCCTCGCGCTCCAAATCTGCGACTGGGAAGTCTATGGCTCCGTAGTCGGACGGCCACGCTTTGTCAGTATAGAGGAGGCTATGCTCCTACGCACAGTTGCGTTCGAAAGCGTTTGGGTACGTTTGACTGCTTTGCGTCGAAGCGAGTCTGTGGCAGATCTGGTGCTTCGTATGAAGCGTGGAATGCAATCCGCTGAATAGTTTGGCACGCGGCATAAGAAGCAGGGATGTCCTGGGTTCTTGCAGCCGCAACGCAGTCAAACGCTCTCAAACGCAACTGTGCGCACAGGGCCTTCAAAGGCGAACGCGTACTACATCTCGAATCTTTCAAAGGGCTGCGCGAAGCGCGTGTCGAACGCGCTGTTGCCCCCGCCTGACGCTTCCATGCTAACGGCTTTTATTATTGCGTGTCTCGTTTCCAGTGCCGGGATGCGTTTGCGGTGTCCACTGTTTCTCGGGGTCGCCCTGCTGCTTGCAACGACCGCCCAGGGCCTTCGACAACGGGCTCGCCCGGACTCCTCCGATGGGATGGCTGTCGTGGGAACGCTTCCTCTGCAACGTGGACTGCGCGCGCGACCCTGAGAACTGCATCAGGTATGCACCGCCTTCTCACCGCCACCCGGCATGGCGTCCCAGCAGAAAGCAGGAACAAGGGTAGCAGCCTGGAAAGGCTGGTTCACACGTTTGTGTGTTTGGCGCTGTATCCGAGTGCGTTGCTACCGCGTGCAACTGCTTACGACTAGAGAACACATTGTCGTTTAACGCACTTTGCAAAATAAAGAGTCTAAACAACACATTTTATGCGGTTCTTCAGCATTAGCTGTACATGCAGTGGAGGCTTTCCCCGGTTGCGGTCCTTTGGGACGTCTTTTTTACCGTGTTTAAAGGTCTTCCGCTTGCGTCCTCGGACAGAGGTCAGGCGTGTGTTCATCACGTGGGTCCCACTCAGACGAAGGACTGATGTTAAGGCTTCCGTTGTTGTGTCCTCATCACTCCCGAAAACAAGGGAGGAGACGAGATCAAGGGGCGAGGAGGAAAGCCGTGTTGTTCTGCGTGGCTGATGTCCAACCTGAAAACGTGCGCGCGCCATGACGTTCAGGCTTTTTCTAGAAGCGTGCACGGCATTTACTGTGTTCTCTTTGGATAAACCTTAACACGAGATTCACAGGCCGCGGGAAGCGCGTTCGGCAGCAAGCAGGCCATAACTGCTGCCGTATAGAGGTCGACCCTTAGCAACACGTTTAATACTATGAAACGTTACGAGCGTCGGATTCATTTCAAGCCATTGGTGCGAGCTTTGATGCGGAAGCAAATTAAGAAAAAAGATGGCGATAGGGTGCTTTATCGGTGAAAATAGTACTGGGAAATTGGTCGATAAACCTACCGATCAATCAATGAGTGACTTAATCGCGATTAATTTTTTTAACCCGTTAATCTCTTTATTATTTTCGCCCCCCCCCCCCTCAGAACAGTAAAAACGAAATCCTTTAACCACGCAGACGTGGACGGGCATACCTGTATGAAGGGCAGACGTTTTCGCGAAATTTTGACCCATACTAAACTGTAATGTCGAGATTCGTAAGTTCAGACAAGTGCAGAAGGTTACACGCAACCCGGCCAGTTTAACGCCGTGCGAGGGTCCGTTTAGCGCCGCAGAGACTATTGTGAACAATCAAAGGAGCTCTTTCTTGCCGGAGAATATCAATAAACTCATTTGCCACTTGCAGCTGAAGTAAAAAATTGTGAGTGTGAATGTTGTGTTCGAACGCTTCTCAACCACAGATCGAGGTTGATTCATGATCGAAATTGTATTCTGCGCCGTTTATCACATACTGAGTCAAAGCAAAAAAAAAAAAAACAGGTAATTTGATGTTTTAAAAATATTAGGCATGGATATAAAGGAGACTGATAAATCGATTAACCTATCGACTAAAGGGCGGCGATTAATCAGGTTAAACTTTTAATCAACGCCCAGCCCTAGTTGAAAGCGGCGATATAAGCGGTGACAATGCACTTGGCCACACTGAGACGCAAAAGCGTGAATCCATCTCTACATTGCCACTCACTCGCCTCTGCCTCCATCTTTATCAGTGACAGCTTTGACCTTGCACCGTTGAAGCATCGCACACTTTTTTCTCGGGCCGCATCCTTTACCCAGTAGTAAAGAAAGAAAAAAAGTTTCGTGTCTTGTTAGAGCAATATGCAAAGTGCAAGTTCGTCTGCTTTTTTTTTCTTTTTTCGCGGGGTTTGTGGTGACGTTCGAGCGCCAAGCTCTGATTAAATCTGATTGAAGGATAGTGGTTAGACCTTAAGGCAGCTTGCCTTGGGGTCTGCGCACTATGCTTCAATCAGAGCCAATAAGAGCTCTGTGTTCTGACATCACCATTATCATCCTGCAAAAGAAGCAGACCAGCTTGCGGTCCGCATACCACCTAGAAAGACAAGATCTTTCCCCACTTACTTTATCACAAGTGGATTCGCGCACGCAGCGCCGCCTAGCTTGCGTCATCGTCGCCGCGAACGCGTCTTACCTCGCCTCACAACGAGCGCGACGTTAACAAGCGGCGACGCCAAGACGCACGCGTCTGCCGCTTTGCGGCGGCTCTCGTCGAGCTTCAGCTGCCGCTTGGGGCGGGTCGGGCATTCATCAGCAATGACGTAATGCACAGATCTTGTCTGGTATGTGGTATTGTATTAGAGTCTTTTCCAGATAGAAAGACGACAAAGCGACATTAGCGAATTTGGTCGGCTAATCAGGTGCGATTCCTCACTAATAATCTTGTTCCCATATTTTTTCCACCGTTTGGTCACTTCGGAAGCAAACATACCACCGATTTTTTACGAATTTATATATATATATTTTAATGTGTTATCATTAGAACACTCGTTTTAACGAAAACCCGGCCGGTGGTGTCTTTTGTTTGTCAGCACTGTGGAGAGGGAGAAAAGGAGGGGAAGAGGGTGACGTGCGCGAAGCTCCCATTGGTCCGAAGTGTGACGTCAGCCCGCGTCAACATCTCCTCTCTCCCCAGCCCTGCAGGGGTTTCGTCAAAACGAGCCTCTTTGTTTCCGTCAGTCACGCGCACAGCTGGCGCGGAGCCAGAGAGGAGGCGGCGCGAAGATGACAAAGCCGTAGTGCTGATTCAGATGACGTCATTAGAGAGGCCAAGGCTACCGACTGATTAGAAACGAGTGCTGCATCAGCGCTTGGCTTCGAGTCAAGTTTGAGCCGAACGTTGACGCAATCGTCGTGCCCAAACTGTGCCCAGCGTTGAACCTAGCTTACAGAACACCGGGGAATACCAGGGCTGGTAGTCTGTTCGCCAAGCAGCTTGCGATGCGGGCCATTCGACGTTCGTCGAGGATTATTTCCGCTGAGATGATCTCCGAAAAGCCTTCCCTGCTATGTTCCCGGTCTTCGCGAAAAAAGCTCATAAGGTCGGGTTGTTTGGTGTTGTGCAGAGAAGCAGCTTTCTTCAAAACGTGCCCCAAAACAAGCCGGATTCCGTCTGATAGTCATGAAGTTACTGTCGTCGACACTGTATATTGGATATGCTGTGTTATTTGAGACCTTTCTCAAACCCGGTTCGGATGACGCAGCACCGGAGGGTACGTGCAATATTATGTTGTTTGATTGATGAGACTCGTTGAATTTCATGTTGTGAGCGGGGAATTCCCATGCATTTCAGCTATCCTGTATGGTCAAATATTTTCGTAGAACGGCACGGCTGAGTGTATGGTGTCGTAGAAAAATCACCATGAAATGAAAAAGACAAAAAAAAAACATTCCAATTGCATTCGTTTTGTCGTGCACGGACTCGCGAAAAATAGCTTCCATTTGTTTGTGTTTGTTCCCAAAAAAAGTACAATGCTTTCTTAAAAACCCCGAGAAATTCTATTCGTCATAGAGCACAAAATAAAAAATAAAACGCGGCAATTTAGCCGCCACCAGCGTACGGAATTGAGCCTACGCAGGCTGCTAGAGACCACTGCCAAGAAAACCCACAGCCCAGCGCAGTCGGGCAACACTGACGTACACTCTCAAAACCAGAGACGCCCGCTATAAATCGCTTCGTTCCGGACTGCCGCTGGAAAGGTCTATAGACGCTTTACACACGCGCCAGAATGCAGCCGCCATTGCTGACCTTCTCTTGTTTTACCGAGATACCGAGCCACTGAAATTGGTGTGGACGAGCCTCCACAATGACCAATGCTGGGAGAAAGACAGAATAAAATCTAGGATGGCAATAACCTGTCCTGCTGTGGTAATAATGAAGTGAAGTCAACGTAATAAGGGGAAACAAAAACCGAAGGTCAGTTATGGCGGCGCCCATGCACAGCTGCTGCAAAAGCGACTATACCCTGCTGGAGGTTAAAGGAGTTATGAAAAGAATTCCGGATCATGATACATGAATTTAGATGGGGATTTTAAAAAAGAAGGTAGAAAGTCAAAAGCCTGCTTTTCGGTGCGAAAATTTGAAAACATAGCGGACTATTTCGTACCTTCTTCCCTTCGAAAGCTCTACGCCTTTTCACTGTGATACACCCGCGGTACCCTAAGAAGCCTCCCTATCATCTCCTGACCCCATTCTTTGCGCGTGGGTATGCCCGAGGGAGGCGTGATCAACTGGCAAAAGATAGGAGTGTGGCTGGCCCAACGAGCAGGTAGCTTCTACAGCACTGTCAGCTTAGGGTGAACGGGATGGGGAAAGCAGCTTTTGTCAGAATTTTGAGCGACGGCCTACTCTTTTATGGGGAGAATGGCGATGTCCGGGTACGCAAACGAGGGTTCGATCAAGAGGAGTTTCCTCCTTTCCTTCTTCTTGAACTGCTTGGTACACTGCGCGGTTTGTGAGTTGAGGAGAAAATCTAAGAAAAAAACGTTGAAAAATCGTTTAATGGCCCCTTTAAGAAAGGAGGACAAGCACCTCCGCAAACTCTCCTCTTTTTCAGCTTTAGCAGAACGAACGGTGCAGAGGGGCAAGTGGACTCGCCTCCTTTCCAGCGATTGCTCGCAGAAGTGGAAAAAGTGGAGAGCTTTGGGGAGGAGTCTTAACACAGCCATCATAGCATTTTTGAAACTAACCAAAAATATTACGTGTTCTTTTTGAATAAGGATGTTTCAACGCACTTATCCTTATGGTGCCACCACTCTCTGTGGTATAGTACCCGATCATCCAAAACACGCTAAGAAAGAACACAAAAACATAGTGGAGACTTGGACCTCAACTGTGGCTCTTTGTTCTTTCCTCAAGCGAGAGGCTGTACATGACCATGGCCAACATCATGCACACGGATGGATACCAGAAGGTGGGCTACCAGTACGTCAACGTAGACGACTGCTGGATGGCGAACAGCAGACAGCCTGATGGACGCCTGATGGCCAACAGCACCAGGTTCCCGAGCGGCATGAAGAAGCTCGGTGACTTCGTGAGTTTCATATGTTCTTCTGCGGTCACACTGCGAATGCATCACATAAAAAAAACACACTCTGCAGACACTGCCTGATGCGTGTCTCTCCCTGCATGACGGACCTCGCGCCTTGGTCATACAAGCACTGTATTTAGGCATCTTCGAAGCCGGCAGCCTTCAAGTTTCTAATACAAACACATACCCTACTTCAAGCACTTAAAATGTTTATGAATGAATTTCACTAAACTAAGAAATTTATAGCTACGATTACCCTTGCCCGTAGTGTCTCAGCCGGGAGTAATTACCTAGGTGCAGAAGCGGTCAAACACTTTAAGGGGTACGTGCTGAACCGAAATTTCGAGCTCACAGAGCAGGGCTGGAGCAATAGGCGGGACGCTCCAGAACCCCAAAACAACATTCATACAGCAATATCTTTAACGAATGGAAGTATTTTAGGAAAAGAAATGTGCGATTGAACACGGCCGACGAGGCAGACGAGGCAGACGAGACATGTGACGTCACGATTCTCGTTCCCTCTCCTCCTCGCTTCGTCCCCTCGTGCAGGTGAACCGAAGCAAGGAGGAGAGAAGTGAGGCCGCTTCCCCTCATTCTCAGCTGTTCCAGAAGGATCGTGACGTCATAAACCTCGCTTGATTGCGCTCTTCTTTAAAAAAAATACGGTCTTCCGTTTGAGATATTGATGTATGAGTGAGGTCTTGGAGTTCGTAGAGTCCCGTTCAACGTTTCTTCGGCCTTATTTTACAAAATCCAAATTTCGGTTCAGTATCCCTTTTTTTTCAGTATGTGTGTTTTTATTTGCAACATTTGATTGAGATAAGTTATTACTTCAATATTTTCATAGAAACTAAATAAGCGCCTGGTCATGCAGATACTATCGTGGTAAATTACACTGTGGGAGCTTGAGGAACGGATATTTTTATATTTGATTAAAGGCGGGTTAGGAGATGTGGTGCGCGACTTTAAACTAATCCATAGCAGCTATTCAATTTGAAATAAATTATTTCCCCCTCCTCCTTGCAATCTTCAGTGGTAGAGTTAGCCTGTCCAGAGTCAATACCAACTAGAAGATAAAGCGTGCACCTACAATACAATTCGGAATCACATGTGCGGAAAACCATGCGAAAATCGCACAGATTTTGAAACATGACAACATAATTCCACACAATATTTTTAAACGAAGTTCGCGCGGTGAATGCAAGCAAAGATGGCATAACACGCATTTATTGTGTGCCGAATTTCGTGCAAAATTCGGTTGACTTGTTTCGCGCATAACATAACAAATTCACGTTGGCGACACTTTCCGATTGCCCAAAATATCCCAATGAAAACACAGAATGCAACGAAAAGGTCAGATACCCTTTGCCCCTTTCTGTCTTATATGCTCTTGCAATCTGATCTGGCACTCTTTTTTTTCCTCAATTCAGAAGTGTCAATACTTACAAAAACAATTGAAACGGCTTGTTTGCCTCGTCTCTTTTTTTCCTTCGTGTAATGCTTTTCCTCTCCAGAGTTGTCGTTCACCGTGGCGCACCTGTGTAAACCCAAAACTCCGAAACAGAAAATCAAATACTCCGCCTCGCAATCTGAGCCCTGGTCGTTGCCAACATATTTTTGCCCGCACTCTCGTTAGAGCACCAGAAGCTCAGCAGAAGCGTTATTTTTGTCCACGTAACACTCTTCATCTTAAGTAAAATGTTATTTATTTGTTTAGTTCTTCATTTGAAGATTCTGCAGCATTCCGCTTCAAGTCATACAGTAGCGGTGGTACACATTGATAAAAACACACACAAAAAACTTGAAAGTGAGTTTTTTCTGGAGAGCTGTCCAAATACGTAGCACCTTTTGAAACGGACAAGAGGGGAGAGCAGGACAACACAATGCGCTAACTTCAACTGTTTGTTATTTTTTATCAGGTCGGCCTCTATAATTTCCAGTACCGTTTTATCCTTGTGCCTACTGATGTTCGTGCATGACTTGAACTCGAGGTTTGCATCCACAGTCATGACAGTGCATGAACAAATGACCATCCCGCTGCCCCCTCACTTTTTGGTTGTGTTGGCGTAACCTATCGTTGACGCATCTTCACGTCTGTCCCACGTATCTCCTGCCACAGGTCAGCGGGATCTGATGGACCACTCCCTCCGCGCAGTCTGCAAACGGGCTGCGATGCTTCTTTAGGCAGCCTACCGGGCGTTTGCGGAAGGGTTCCGTCAGTCTGCACATCTTGGAGTGTTTTTTTCCGGTACCGAAAAAACCGTTTTAGCGTTAGCGCCATTTGCTACCTTCTTAAGATTGTGTGCGGTTTTGTGCATGCGTATGGTATAACCGCCCCTCTTTGTTTTTCTCGCGCTGTGTCTTGATCTGGACTGTCCTCTGCTCGTAGCTTCTTTAGAACCCTTTCGGCAACAGACACCAGGAGAAACTCCGGAAAACCGGCCGCCTTCAGGCGTTCCAACTGTTTCTTCAGGTCTGAAGGTATCGCATGCTGTAACCCACGACTTTCTTATGGCATTCATAAAGCATAAATTTACAAATCCTCTCTTAACGAGCTTGGAATGGGAGGAGTTGAAAGGTAATAGGGGCTTATAGGCTCTGGGATGGTACTTCCAACACACATGTTGCTCCGAAAGGATGAGCTCAATGTCTTACAACTTCATGACGTTATCCACAAGTACCTCGTTCCTAAGTTGGAGAGGATTTAGGGCATTACTAAAAATATTTAAAAGCCTGTCTACCGCCCAAAGGCGATGAACAGCCTTTTGGTGATGGACAGCCGTTTGGCGGTGTCAAAAGGCGCTAACATGTTCTCAAAGTTTCAGCACCAACTCGCCCAACAAACAGTTGTTCAAACAGGACAGGCTTTCTGCTGCGACAAAAACATGAGTCCCAAAATAGACGGAAGCTGCGACGACCCGGAGACCTCCCATATCACACTTGACCACACCAACAGCAAAGAAATATGCAACATCCACCTAAGCTTCATGCAGATTAATCGAACACGATAAAGCTAGGATTAACGAAGAAACTGGCTCGCGAATGTTAGAACTCCTTGCAAGACTAATGAGCGTTAGCTCGCGACGAGAAGCCGAAAACGCAGCTCTTCGAGCAGTGCCTGTAGAACGAGAGAAAAACACCAGGTACGCGGACGTCCTGCGAGGGAACAGGAACGGTGCCAACGGAGGTGGGAGGGAGACCATCTGTGGATGCGCTACAAGCGACACCACAACCTCCCAGACTGGGGGGATCACCTGCGCGGATGGATCATGCAATGTTGATCTATCTGAGAGCTCCAGCGCCGAACGCGTCGAACAAAATCAAAGTAATCTTGAAGAACTACTTTGAATCGCACAGCCTGGGACTGGGTGAAGTTTCAATGCTAGACATCAGGGAAGGGGTAGCAGTACAATCATCATCAGCAGAAGGACTGCAGAACTTCCAGGAAGCACTTAAAATTCACCCAAACACCAAAGATCTGTTCGTGCTCAAAGAAACGGACAACAACGTGGACCACAATTTTGTGTCTCGGGCGTCGACCCAGACATTCTACCTGCGGAATTCTTCACAACACTTCAAAGACAAAACCCAGAGATCGAAAATATGACTTCCGGAGTTCCATCACAAGATTTTATTCAAAAAAAAAATATCGGGTAACAACACTCACATTTTTTTAAGTGAGCGCCAAGGTCTACAAGAAATTAAAAGACAAAAACAAACTGCGCCTAAGCTGGACATCCTGCTCCGTAACACAAAACTTCTATGTCCCAAGGTGCGACAAATATTTCACCTACGGACATACTAAAGCCAAATGTCCATTACAGATGATCTTCTGCTCCATCTGTGCGGGCAACCACTCTGCACAAGAGTGCAGCATAACAAACTACGAGGAGGGTAAATGCCGCCCATGTATCAACCGAAAGGTGACAGGTCAATGCCAGCTACTCTTTTGGAGAGAGAGAGAAAGAGAGAGAGAGAAACTTTATTTAGGCCGCCCATGTCCGGGCAGTGGTTCCTAGGGTGCAAGCGAATCCGGTACACGCGCCTTCCATGTTTCACAATTTCAGTCTCGAACAGACTACCCAAATTAAGTAAAATCAAAACTAATAATAACAAACCACATTACAATCGAGAAAAAGAAAAGAAATTAAGAATGAACAGCCCGAGTAAAATTTATAAAGCGATACACATCATTCAAACAAAACAAAAAACCACAGCAACAGCAAGAATAAGTTGATCGGTGATTAATAAATGAGAGATATTACAAATTACCTTAGGGAGATCAAGGGCTGCCACTAATAATCTTGTTAATATACACACTAAAAATAACGCTGAATTTATTCCAATACAAAAACCATACGTTTTTTATAACCACATCTCAAGTATTCCAAACTCGGAACCCACTTTTTCACTGCCCCACAGACCCCGAATGCGCTATTATAGTTAGAAACCAATCTTGTTCAATCTTTCCAAAAATACCTGAAAAATATCTAATAGTATTACCATGTACATATTCAAACAAAACAGTAACAATAATAAATGTCTACATATATCCTAAAACCTCATTTAATACATTTCTAACACGTCTTGAGTCAATCATAACACTAGATAGAAACGACATAATCATAGCCGGAGATTTTAATGCAAGACACACCGATTGGGGGGAGGACGATATAGATGATGATCGTGGGGAACAATTAAATAATTTTGTATTAACACATGATCTTATCATATTATACGACCAACACGCCATTCTCTACATTTTCTACTGTAAATGGAGAAAGTTGGATAGACCTTTCAATCATAGCCCCTTCTTTAGCTCATAACGTTACACCTTGAAAAGTATTAGAAACTAGTAGTTTAAGTGATCATAATTTTATTGCCTTCGGATTCTTCAATCAAAAACAAACCATACAAACAAAAATATCCTGAAAATGATACTAAAATAGAATTACTTAGAAAACATGATGATTGGTTTGAGACCTGGGTACCTAGAAACTACTCACCAGAATGGATAGGTCACATATTGGATACACTATACAAAAAATTATTAAATTGAATAAAAAGAAGTGCAAACAAAATGTTTTTTTCCGGAAATCGCACGGTTCTTTGGTGGTCAGTTGATATACAGATCATGAGATCTAAATCTAATTCACTAAGAAGAATGTACCAAAGATCATAGAATACAGAAATTAGATCACTGCAAAAATAAATTTATTACGACTACCGAACTACATACAAAGATGCCATCCTTCATGCTAAAATTTCAGCGTGGGAAGAATCATGTTCCGCTACCACAAAAAAGTCTCTATTCAGAATCCCATTCAAATTTGCATTTAATATGCTAAAATCACCACTAATTCTTCCACCAATATTAAAAGGAGATAATACTTTAACTTCTTCATTTAATGAATCAGTTCAATATATTTGAGACACGGTGTTCCCAACAGACGACCTCACAAAAGACTCACGATATATAACTAACTTACGACAATATTTAAGAACTCCCTCATCCTCTACTTGGTTTCCAGTTTGGGCCATACTATTTGTGTTTTAAGAGGAAGGAGAGGTTGTGTTTTTGTAACAGTGAAAGCTATGGACCATAGAGATTGCATCAAATTGGAAAAGCGGCAGTTGAAACTTCCCTATTCCATTCTTTACCACCCCACCTCGAGCGGCCGCGGGGTAGCATGGAATATGAATGGGATGAATACCTGCTTCCCAGCGACTGCCTCCAGGAGTTTATTTTTAAGGTATCGACGTTTATCAAAGCCACAGATGTGTGCAACTTTTGCCGTGGGACAAACTAGTATTCCCAACGGCAATGGCACCAACACCAAATCCAGCTGAAGAAATATAAATTGATATAAATATATTGATATAAATTGATATTGTATATGATAATTGATTGAATATAATTGAAGGGCACGACGACCTAGCAAACTGACGGCAATAGAAATACACGGGCTCTATTTTTTCTCGGGAAGGCCATCCTCCGGTCCCCACCCCCTCCATACAATTTGACCAATGAAAATAGTTACTTGCGTGAAGATTCCGAACGCTACTATTACTGCTCTTTTTTGGCGCATTGTGTATCATATTGTCACGAATGCCAAGTGATGAGGCGACGAAAACTGAAGTAAACTAAACGTTTAATGGGGCGAACTTGTGCCCAAAACAAAAAGGAAACAGAGGTGTAGTACAGCAATTATCGTTTGAAAAGGCCTTCTGACGGCGCTCCCTGGTGCTTGTTCCAAGGCGCAGAAAGGGGTCGTGTCACGAATTTTAATAAGGAAATCGGCCGCCCATGAGTGTAATTTCGGTTTTTTGCTTATGATTCTTAAAGCATGTAGATTGGGTTATAACTATAAATAGATGACCTTAGAATCCACTTCAGTACCCCTGTAACCGGTCACCGACCATACTTTTCCCATAGTCTGAAGAAGGGCGTGCGTCCGAAACGTTGTTTGTTTTCATTCCCCTTCTTTTTGCGTGTCTTACTTCTCAAGCCTTTAGTTTTCACAACTGTCAACTTTGACGGTGTTGGTTTATGAATGCGATCTCCCAGCTTCTCCCGCGATTTTTACCCTGACCGTCAAACTCCTCGTTGCAGCCAATAATAAGCTACCAAGATCACGTTGTCACGCCTCGCTGATGCAAATCCTCGTCGTGGCGTCGCCAATGGAAACCCTAAGAATGGCGCCACACTCACGTCTCGAAGCTAACGCCATAGGAAGAAGTTGACAAAGCTCACTCGCGAAACCGGCGAAAGAAAACCCCCAGTTTCCGGCATTTTGTTATTTTGTGCTTGATCATAGCCTCCTAGATACTGACCAAGCCTGGCAGATCGCCACGAGAAGCCGCCGCCGAAATGCAAGAGGTGGAGCGACAGACAACGGATGAGAGGAGAGCCACGTGACTGGCGCCCCACTGCGGCGAGACGCCAAAACGCACTTCTCCCGGACGAACAAGTGTGGTTCGAGTCCTCGCCGCGGCAAAAGCTGTGCGCTCACTTCCGGGTTCCCCGAGAAATGGTTCTTTGATGCTCCGTGCTACCAGATCCTCGAGCCCCAAATTTGCGACCGGGTTCTCATGGCTCCGTCGGCGAACTGCCAGGCTTTGTGAGTATAGATGAGGCTATGGCTCGATTGGAGGCAAAGGGTAAGAAGGAACGCTACACGAGCCGCCTGCAAAGCCTCGCCGGCTTTTGACCACCCGAAATCTGCCGTGTATATAGTTACAACCTTTACGGGCGTTTCTGAATCTCTCGCCGCCGGGTCTGTGTTGCTCGCAGATACACAGCAAAGGCCTCAAGTTCGGCATTTACCAGGACTGCGGCACCCAGACCTGTGCCGGGTACCCCGGCAGCCTGTGTCACTACGTACAAGACGCCCGCACGTTCGCCGAGTGGGGTGTCGACATGCTCAAGCTGGACGGCTGCAACATCAATCCCATCTTTATGGACCGTCGTGAGTCGGAGTTTAGTCGTCATTGGTAGTTATAATAGGCAAATATGGTGTCCCTAAGTAAGCTACACTTCAGAATAACGACACTTACCCATTTTGGGAGTTTAAAATTATGGTTGCCAGTTATCTGAAGCATTTATCTGAAATCGAAGGAAACGCTTTTCTGTGCTCCGCAAATGTTTAAACAGTTCGCGACACAGCAAAGCAAAATTTACACGAGCTTCCTAACACCGAATCTGTGATGTCGAGGAAGTCGCACTTTTGAATCGTAACGATCGGCAGTTGCGCCTGCTCTGTATACTAAGTACCAAGATGGCGGCGCCCAGAACAGTATCGGAGTACAGAGTGCCAATACTCTAAGCGTAGCTCATTTAGTGGCTCTATAGGTAAAGCCAATGTGACTATGGTGCCTAGTTGGAAGACGTCTCCAAGTGATGTGTTTACCGCGTCCATGAAAGTGACCCCTGGATCTCAGTTTGATGACGTCGTAGACGTGTCGTGCTGTCGCCGCGGCTGCGATCCTGGCCGTGTAGCAGCAAGGGTGGTAGATGTGGCAGACGCCTGTTACGCTGCAAGTCGCTCTCGAGCTTCACGGTCTACGCTTCTGCAGCAACAGGTCGAAAAGCAGCGACACTCCTTTTCGCCGACACTTTTTGCCGGAACTCGTACAGACGCTGTACTGTAACTGCGTCGCAACAGTGGACCTTTTTCGCAATAAATGTTGCGAGCAGTATGCGCAAGTCCTCTTCACACAGAGGCGCAAGCTCGACGTATACGGTTAGCGTCCGGAAGAGCAGTTGTGCTATCTCTTCCGACTCGTCGCTCCCCCCCCCTCTTCCCGTTTAATTTTTTTGCCACAATCAGACGGACACTTGCCAAATGTTCACGTTTAAAACGTCTTATTACCGGTTCAATCGAGCTCCGTACGTAGCGAACAATAATCAATCCAAAAAAGGCTGGAAAAAAAAATACGAAAAACAAAGAGAGATGTGTCCACAACTTTATACACTGGTGATTGATCGGCACGCAGAGACGTGACCGGCACTTCGATGTACTGCACCGTTTCATCCTACGATGTACAACGGAGGACGCTACGAGCCATCATAGCCAATCCCATGGCGTGTGTGCGTGTCACGTGAGTTCCGGAAGTGGGAGGCTACCAACGCGCGGGGCTCGGAGTCACGTGACACGCTCGCAGCGCCTGATTGGACGAGATGGCTCGTAGCGTCTACTGAGGTCCACCGTAAGGTGACACGGAGTTTGAGCCGTTGGCCACGCGACCATGCGAAGCACGGCTGTCCCGGTCGTGATTCGGTCGTTGTTGTCGATCTTGGTGGCCGCTAACGGAAGAGCAAAATAGTTTCTTTTCGAACGTACATACGCATAGCATCCGTGTAATAGAATTTCGTTTTTGACACGATTGCCGGGAGATTTCGCTGAACCTTCGTATTTTCTTCGTTTTCTTGCGGTGTTTCGTTGAACAGTGTACCCGGCGGTAACTTGGGCTTTGAACTCCACCGGCAGAAAGATCGTGTTTTCCTGCAGCTGGCCGGCTTACCAAGTCGACGCTGGAATCAAGGTAAACGTCGAAAACCGCGTATTTTTATGCATGCGTGAAGTACGGGCCACTGTTAACGCACGTTTCACTTTTTGTTCCTTCTTATCGCGTGACATTTTCCACCGTACTCCGCGTCAACGTTGTAGTCGTTACCGAAAAAAAAGTAACGAAACACGTTACTCGTTACTCGCAAAATTAAGGAAGGCGTTACCGACCAACGTTACCTCGAAATAAAAGGAAGGCGTTACCGATACCGGTAAGAAGTAACGCACGTTACTCTTGCTTTACTGTTTATTTAAAAATTGCGCGTAAGAGCGTTTTTTTCCCACAGCGTTTTTTGACATTAAATCAATAAACGTGGGCGTTGGTTTTTTTTCTATACCAGGATTCTTTGCGTGGCATCGGCGAAACACCGGCGAAACAAGTGCGCATATTCATATCGCCACCACATGCGGGGTCAGTGCATGGATGCATTGTAAAATAATTTTTCTGTCTTCAAATGTGCAAGAAGAGCAATATCGTTGTAAAAGATCTGGGGAGATGAGCATGATTGATAAGTTGATTGCACGCACAGTGCCAAAGATGCTTCTACTGGCGAGAAAAGCCTTCAGTGCGAGGAAGCATCGTAGCGATCTCTGGCGCGACTGGTACAGAACGACCCTTTCGAAGCTTACAGGATTTGAATGGACCGAAATGGTGATCGCCATGGCAACTGAGACAGATCAGCCAATCACCTGGCGAGGTTTGGTCGTCTGTATGTTGGTACTTGTTTGTGCCCGGATAGCAGGTAAGGAAGGCAATGGCGTACTTTTTCAGGATCCGGTGACTTTAGCGTGAACCAGCCTTAAAGGGCCCCTGAAAGGAAAATGTTTTTTTTTCAAACAGTATGGTTTGGGACACGCGTGTCAAAAAATGAATTTTACGCAAAAAAGAAAATAAAAAATACCGCCAAATTGGCGGCACGAGAATTTTGTTTGAAATTCTGCGCGCAAAGTCCATGATGTCACGGAAGGGTCACGCACTCTCTCCACCTCAACGTGATGGCCAAGCCGATCCACCTCTCCTCCACGATCCCGAAATGCCGAGACAGAAAACAAGTGGAAACGAGGTGACCACCGACTAAGTCCCGTCTCGCCGTCAATATCGCTCTAAAAATATATTTTTTCTCTTTGAAATTAATTGTTTGACACGCCTGTCCCACCGAAACGATTTCCTTACCGCGAAGCAGTGTTGGCGGCAAACGCGCTACAAGTACAAGGCGTTACCGGTAATGCGTAACTTTTTTCGGTAAACTTATAACGCACTCGTTACATTTTTAAAGCAGTAACGGGTAACGTACTTACGTTACTCATTCTAAGTAACGGGTAACGTAGTTACGTTACTCGCTACTTCTTCACAAGACTTAAAATTACTACACTTTACTTTTTTTCCTTTTTTTTAGGCGGCAAGCTAGTGAATCTTTCCATTTTTTGCTTTCTTTTGCGTTTTTTCGCATAAGTATTTAGGGAAATCGTCAAAAAAAAGAGGCGTTTATAACTTCCTGCAACAACAATTTAGAGCGCAGCTGTCGTGGAGGAGGAGGAGGGTACTGAGGGAGGTATGCCCCTCCTCCTCATCCGTACCCTCTCCTCCTCCTCCTCCTTCTCATACGCTAAACGCGCGTCGTCACGCGACGTTTCGGTGAGGTCATGGAGACGTTCGGCACGTGACTTCCGCCGAAACGTCACGTGACGTTTCGGCGCGGTGGGTTATGGGACGTTTCCCATAATGCACCGCGCGGTTACGCCGACGCGCCTCAAGCAGAAAACAGGAGCCTAGCAGCTGCGCTCTAAAAATATAGTGATTATGTTCAGTTTTTGCATGAACATAATGTTACTTAAAATATGGTTCTTATGCGTCAGAACAGTAAAACGTGTGTATTCATAGCTTAAAAAAGTAATGTGCATTACTTTTTATTGGTAACGGTAACGCGTTCCTTTAATTTTGAGGTATCGTAGGTCGTTAACGCGTCTTTTCCTATGCGAGTAACAAATAACGATGCCCCGTAGCGTCTACAACGCTGCGCGTTACGTAAATGTCTGAGAAGGAATTACGAAGCAAGAATCGGGAATACGCTATACCCTGCGTCTTTTAGGGTCCATGAGCTCAATTTTTTTAAGTGCCTTAACACACACGTGACACACACACAAAAAAAAATGTTTTCGTTTTCTTATACGGAAAAAAAAATTACCGCAATATTTAGGTGGCGAGACTCATCTTCAGAACCTCGACGTGCTTCTATTTCGGGTCGACGTGCCGGAATATTTAACCTCAAAATCTCGTCTCGCGACTTAATTATTGCTTTAATGTATTATAATTCTTTCCTTCTGGTGGGGAAGTTAATTATCCTACCTTTGTATCCTGTCCAGGCACATAACAAAGACATATTTGTGTTTACTTCAGTGTTTTTTAAAGGGACAATGAAATGATTTTTCATTAACTTTCCTCCTCAACTCAAAAGAGAAATGTAAAATCACGTGGGTCATGACGTAGTATTTCATCGGATGCGATGACTTCGAGCTTCACCGTCCTTCCTAAGCACACCTTGTAATTTATCATTCGCAAGTGATGATAAGTACCGTCACGGCACTCATTGACTACAAACGCCAATCCAAACATTCATCGACGAATAGATTGTTGACGAGCGCATACGTCCGCTCTACCTTCAAATTTTCGTACGGAAAAGCAGGCTTTTGGCTTTCTACCCTCGTGCTCTAGTTTTCTTCTCGCCCATTAAACGATACGCGGTGAGTAAAATTCCCAACTAAAATAATTTATATCCGATGGGATGTAACTTTCGGGCTCCAGTCCGAAATTCCTTTCATGGTCCCTTTAAAGGACATACGGCATTGCGGTCACTCACCAGCGTGTGCCCGCGTGCAGCCCAACTACCCGGCGATCGCTCGAAGCTGCAACATGTGGCGGAACTTCGACGACATCACGGACTCCTGGGTCAGCGTCCTCCACATCGTGGACTACTACGCCTCCGTGCAGGACACCCTCACCGCGGTCTCTGGTCCGGGCCGCTGGAGCGACCCCGACATGGTATACTGCATCAGCCACATCCTCGCCGACTCTCTTGTACACCCTGAGCGTCTACTTGCCCGCCAAGCACGTGGGAACGCCAATCAGTGCACTCCACGGGGGAGCTCGACCAATGTCGATGCTGCAAATACTTTTAGGCCTAAAACAAACAGTCTTCGTTGTGGCACTGACCATAGAGGGACGTCACCATCGGTGCGAAAGCGTAGACTTTTTCTACATGAGGTAAACACAGCACAACACAAGACCAAGAGTGAAAGAAGAGGGCAGGATGAGTGCCGAACTGTATGATGCCAATGCAGTGAATGCAAAGCTTCCGTGAGCTGGAGAATAATAATTACAATAATAATCCCTTGTTCCCCCTCTTAAGGGGGGAGGCTGGTCTTTAATTGATAAAAAGTTGAGGAAAATTCACTTATGAGAAAATGGCTTTTCTGGTATTTAGACATACCCACTCAGCTCTGTGCAAAATAATATTGCACTATCTAATTTTTTAAATATGAAAGAAAAATATGACGTCTTAATTTTTTTATAAACATTCAATAGGAATACGCATACTTCAAGGGCTTTTTCTCTCTCTTCATTCTTTTTCGCAAGTATCGATGCCTTACAGGCGTTTTCTGAGATTGGTCTTGGACAATATTAACACGTTTGGTGCCATTTTAATCGAGAAGAATGGAGCTGTGCGGTGATGCTATTTTTATAGTCTTCCAACTTAAGAGTTCTATCCAAATAATTACTTTCTTAAATAATGAGAAAGCATCTCTTTTACACTATAATTACAATAGCTTTTAGTAACATAACCCTCTCAGTTAAGATATAAATAGCATCACCACACAAATTACACCTTTGTGAATGCAGTTGCATTAAAATAAAAAGTTTGATAATTTACGAATAAATTTTCTCTAACGACTCGTAACAAATTACCTAATTCAAATTAGACCGATCTCCCATAACTCGGGTTCGAGTAAATATATTCGATATCTGATTGCATATTTGGAATAGGTGCGAGATGTGTTATACCAGCGTATAATATGATGAGTATTCTTTTATAAATAAGAAAATTGCTCTAAAGCCCCAAATCTCCCTTAACCAATCATTCATAACCTTAAAATCAGGCCGTTCACCCTTGTTGGTGTCTAACAGCTGCTGTTAAAACTCGTTTGCTGTACTGACGTGTAACTCCTGGTTAACTCTGTTGGTAGAGCGCTCCACTGGAAATCGAGAGATCCCTGGTTCGATACCAGGACCAGGCTGATTTTGTTTCAGTCGGGCACCAGTCGCCTAGCTGTGTTTGGAGATTTGTGTTTGTCTTTGGCCTTTTGTTCACCCTCTCCAGGGATTATGATTGTTGCCGGACAGCACTTCGTTTCGGCTGAAGTCCAGGCGCATCCGACGTTATATCAGCTGATTATGGTGTTCGTCGTGTTTCTGTACGTGTTGTATCATCGCCGAACCAAGCATAAACAGAAAGGCCCAGTGACTTGAGCTGCTGACGCAGTTTGATTGGTCTCCTTAGGGAGTTTTTGTAGACGGCGTTTCTCCCTCCGCTAAGCCCTCCACAACGAAGAAGCCGCTACTGCGCCTGCGCGCCGATGGCCTTGGCCGTAGAGTTCCGGGTATCGCAGCGGGTTGCGGAGAGCGTTGCCAGGGCGGTGAAAACGATCTACGAAAACTCCCTATTAGCTCATAGCGTCGGCGGCGTCTGAACTTATGCTGAACCGAAGTAGAGAGCTAGTAGAGTGCGAGGTAATGGGAGAAAAACCAAATTTTTAAGCCTGCGCCACGCCGTTCTTCTATGGCAGCAATGAGCGCGAAAGAAAATATCGTGTATATCTTTTTTTAATATTTAATACAGTCCGAAGTATGTACATATATATAGGAAGGTTGTGCATTTTCCGGTTTTAGCCGAAAAACACCGATGAACATCCGCCATTGGCGAAAATATAAAATTGGCTAAACCCGAGAAAAAAAAACGGCGGTTGAATATTTTCGCTTTGGTTAAAATCGAAAAACACCGGCCGTTGATTGTTTCCGCCGTAGCGACGGCTCTTTTTAAAACTCCTCCCTCGTAGGGGTTCGTCAAACGTCTGGTGGATATATACTGCATCCTTCCAGTGTCTTTTCGGAGGTTGCAGTGATTTTTGTAAAACAGCATCAGTGTGGTCCAGATACACTGACTTGTGAGAACACGTCCCTTCAAAATAACGAGCTTCAATTACTCTCCCTGTGGCAGCATTTATTCGCGTTGACGTAAAGGTTGTGACAAGCAACGCTCCACTATTTTGTCTAGACTTTTTATCGACATTTCCTTTATAGAGTAGCGGTGGCGGTCTAACTTTGGTGCAAACATAAATAAAATAAATTCAATTTTTTACCGATGATCATTGTTTTTAGTCTTGTCACGACTCGTAATACACTGGTGTTTAAGAAATAAAAAACAGAAAGTCATCCTCCTATTTTTCTTATTAATAAGCACCGGAAAATACACACCCTATTTATAGAGAATGTGCACGGTTCCAGAGCTCCTGACAAAGCAGCGTCCACTAGCTCGCCCAGCTACGTACCCCCAATGGTGTTAACGTTGCAAATTTGTCCCAATTGTTTGAAGAAAATATGCGACGCGGAGAGAGCAAAATGCTTGCAAGCTGCTCCGTTACAGGAAACACTAACCAAAGTCAGCGTGTTGCGGGTTTCTGCTTTCAGCTGATCATCGGCAACTACGGCCTCAGCCTTGATCAGAGCAGGGCCCAGATGGCGCTGTGGGCCATCCTAGCAGCTCCGCTGTTCATGTCCGCCGACCTGAGGACCATCCGCCCAGAACACAAGGACATCCTTACCAACCGCCTGGTCATCGCCATCAACCAAGATCCCTTGGGGCGAATGGGCCGAAGGATTTGTGTGGTAAGATTGCCTGTCTCGCCGTGCCCTGTGAGTCGTCACGTTGAGAGCGAGAGCGTTCTTGGCTGCTGATTGGGCATGGCGCCACAGCTTGCGCGTAATCAACCAATGACACATTTTTGACCCGTTCGTGAGCTCAAAATCGGGCAATGCTTTTGGTGAGAACGACTCACCAACATAAAAATAACGAGAGAGGTCCGGTGCCCGAGTCTCACAGCGTCAGATGTGCTTGACCTTCGTCCTCCTTCATCCACTGGTGGAGGACAGATTGAGTACGGAAGCATAACAAATCGAGATTTGCAAATGAGGAGCGAGTTGTCAATGGCTTCCAACGTGAGATAGCAGACGATCACAATTTCAGCCCGCTTCCCATCTCATTTCGCCGCGGTGCTCGGCTTGTAGCAGGCGATAAACGTTTTTCCTCAGTTTGTTAGCAGACGATGGATGGTGTTTTCTTGTTTTATTTTCGTTTGCGTATGACGCTCTGAAGCAGACGAACAGCGTTTTTTGCTTGCGTTGGCAGACGAATTGTCTACGAACGCTACCTGCGCACGCTCCGGGAGAGGCCAATAAGATCTCCCTCTCGCTCTCGCGGTGGCCAAATTCGAACCCCAGGACAGGTCACGCGCGTGTCGGTTGCAGAAAGCGAATCGGTGTAGTCTGCGACAGGATCAGAACAACTGGGAAATCCCTCAGCTGTCCCACCTCCAGCGCTGAGCATGCATGCTGCATTATGCTTTAGCATTTGATGAGCGTCGAGCATGCACGCGCGGCCAAAGCAGAGCGGAAGGCAACGAGCGTGTGCTAGAGAGGCTGGGCGTTTACAAAAAGACGCCCTGCCGTTTTCACTTTGTCAGATTCTAGGAAAGGTAACCTCATGTATATCAAACATCACCGCACGTACAAATACAATCAGAGCAAGCTGGCCACATTGAGAAGTGAGTACGACAGTCACACCACTTGCAATATTCAGCCTGTGACGTCATCGTGCAAATATGACGCCAATGCAGCATTAGGTTTTGCGTGCGACGCCGAGAGTCCTTCAATGTGTGGACTGAACACGAGGCTAAGCCTGGCGCTGACGCAACACTAGTGTCCAATCTGTGATTGCGCACGAGTGTTGAACATGCACGCACGTCATCTTTGACAACGTCTAAATTCTAGTGCATTCTAGTAAATTCTAGTTGTGTTCATGCAACACGAAGTGAAGTTAATCAAGGTCTGCCGTGGTTACAAGCATCGTATACGTTAAACTTATGCACTTTCCCAAAGAAATTTTGTTATTCTTGTTGCTGCTAAATGGAGAGTAATTTAGCCCAACCAAAGACTCAAGAAAAGCAGGAAACTCTCGTTAACCTCCATCTATCTTCCTTCTTTCGGCAAGCTTCCGTCTTATCAGACTACTCTTTTCAGTTGGCAAAGTAAAGAACGAGTCTCAACTCTCTTTTCCAGGAAAGCGGCGTGGAGATCTGGGCGCGTGCGGTCCAGCCACTGGCTGACGACAAGTCCACGTCAGCAGCCATAGTGTTCTTCAACCGCAGAAACCTCGGAGGCCCTGTGAATGTCACGATAAAGTTGGCCAGCCTCTCACTCATCTACCGCAACGGCTACGACGTGCTCGACCTCTTCAACCCGGGCGCCCAGAGTGGCTGGTTCATGCCCACCGACGACCTCACGGCAATGGTCAACCCGTCCGGGGTCGTCATGCTCAAGGCGACACCCAGGGTTCCTCGACCGACACCTCCTCCCTCCAAAGGTCCTCCACCGGATGTGAAGGGCGGTGGAATGAAGGGTGGTGGAATGAAGGGTGGTGGAATTAAGGGTGGTGGAATTAAGGGTGGTGGAATTAAGGGCGGTGAAATTAAGGGCGGTGAAATTAAGGGCGGTGATGTCCTCAGTGGCGTGAAGGGAGCTCCGACGCCAATGGGCGGTGGAATTAAGGGCGGTGGAATTAAGGGCGGTGGAATTAAGGGCGGTGAAATTAAGGGAGGTGATGTCCTCAGTGGCGTGAAGGGAGCTCCCACGCCAATGCTCAGGGTCACCAATGTTGGCGGGGGAGGAACCAAAGGTGGCATCATGGAATCCGCGGAGGTTAAAGGAGCACCGATGCCTGAGAGAAAGGGCGGAGCCGTCACCGAGGCCGTGAAGGGTCCGGCTGTCAAGGGTGGCGTGAAGACCAAGTAAAAATAAATCAATGTATTGTCTAGCTATTGTCTAGCTATCGATCGAAGGTCGACGTGTAGGATACATATTTGCCCCTATGAATGATTAAAACAACGATGTTGTCTGCTTATTCCAGCTTCCTGGTCTCTCTCGTTTCTAAGTACACACCAGCGCGCGGCGATGACGTCACACCGCTGCGGTGGCGCTGCTGTCGGCGTGGCGCATGAGCAGACGCTTACTTCACGCGACTCTGGTTTCTGCAGACGCGCAGTGCCCACAGTTAGTTAATTTGTTGCAATCAGCGTGTTGGTCTATAGACCAGTATGCTGGTCTATAGACCAGTGGGTTGGTCTCTAAGCCAACTCACTGCTTACAGACAAGAAGCCTCGTTTGCCCACATCGGGCGTGAGCATTGCAGGTGCGCCGTAATAAGACTCGCTTGAAGGAAGCGTCTCTCCATGCACCGCACTGACAGCAGCGCCTGTAGAGCGGCGTGAAACCAGTGTACTACGCAAGCGGGGAGGAGAATAGCAGGAACCTTTTAAGAGCGCAGCTCTTAGGCGCCCGTTTCCGGCTTGAGCGGCGTCGGCGTCGCCGTCGGCGTAACCGCGCGGTGCATTATGGGAAATATCCCATAATGCACCGCGCGAGCCCCTCCGGGGTCACGTGACTTGGGGAGGGGAGGGGGGTCACGTGACCCTCAGGTCACGTGACCTCAGGGGGGAGGAGGAGGGGGTCACGTGACCCCTCAGGTCACGTGACCTCGGGGAAAGGGGAGGGGGTCACGTAACCCCTCAGGTCACGTGACCCCCTCCCTCCGGGGTCAGCGTGACCTCGGGGAGGAGGAGTCACGTGACCTGGGGGAAGGAGGGAGGGGGATCAGGTGGCCCCAGATCACGTGACCCCTTCCCCTCGAGGTCACGTGACCCCCGGAGGACATTGAAGAATGAGGAGAGGAGGAGAAGGAGGGGTATACCCTCCCTGATTACCCTTCCCTCCTCCTCCTCGAGAGCTGCGCTCCAATTCGGCGTTACAGGTAGTTGTAAACGGCTTTCATTTTTTGCTGCCCCTATTACTTACTGATAATTGCTTTCGTGTTATGGCGGGCCGGTGACTTAGAAACGTCTCGGTGTTCCCAAGAAATTTGGCATCTCCCTTCATCAAGAAATGCTGCACAACTGCTAGGACAGGAGTCATACAGGACAACAGAAAAATGTGCCACTTACGATATGTCCTGTCCTAGGGCAGGGGTAGCCAAACTGTGCAGACACAGATATATATTGCTTGGAGAAGGGGGAGGGGGGGGGGATAAGTGTGCAGAAAGATTTGACGTTACGGGCGACCTGTTCAGAAGATATATATTGTGTTTAGCTAATATTTGAGATTTCTCAAAGAAGTTACCCTTCTCTCTAAGAAAATATGTTAACGTCTTTTCTATAAAAAAAGAAAAAATGTTGCTTTTGGGGGCCTAGAGAGAGCGGTCATTCCCCTTCCCCTCTCCGTCCCTCCCTTAAATCCGCCACGGAAACAGCTCGCGGCTCCTCCTTAAAGGGACCACGGAATGACCTTTTTACTTTTGCCAAATGACTTTTACATTAAACCTTCAATGTTAACTAAACACCGAACAGGCAACCGTTTTCGTTTTGGTTTATTAAGTTCGACACAAAAATTTATTGAAATAGCGAGTTTTTCTTCCTCTCCAACTCACAGAAAAACACGCCGCGGCAGTAATTTTGACGGTCGTGACGTGCTCTGTCACCGGAACCGAAAGTTCTCTCGACAGTAGGAGAATGGGAGTGTTAGCGGCAAGCTGTCGGTGGGTTGGTAGGTTTTACCACAGTGTATTATTCTGGTGATGGCGCCGATGCCACCGACATATTTACTTTAATCGGCGCCTCTCATCACCGTTGGAGCCATGGACACCAGTGTTGCGGAATGGGCACCCCCATTCCATTCCAATTCCATTCCGGGAATTAGAGTTCTCGATAATTCAATTCCTTTCAACTCCTAGGAATGGGGACACTGGGCCCATTCCCACTCCTGGAATGGCTGAATCGTTCCATTCCATTCCCCTAATTCCTAAACGTAAAAAGTGGCACTTGACAGCTACATTGTGAATGTTGCCGGCATAAGCAGCATAAAGCTGACATTATCAAACGCATAGACAATTGCAAAAATAAAATGCTAAATGCCTCAGAAAAAGCACTGATTTTACTAAGCTCACGGTGCTGGATTGCCTGGCGTGACTCGTAGCGTCCGAAGCGGTCCATCGCAAGGTGAAACAAGGTATGCAGAGACTAAAGTCAAAGGAAATGAGCGGGCATCATCTAGCTTGCTTGTAACCCTAACCCACTTGAATGTAAAACATTTAACACAGAAAACAAGCATCGGAACAAAGACCAAGTAAAAGGCGGACTTACACGTAAAAATGCAGTATAGAAAAAACAAGCGTCGGAGCAAAGCGCAAGAGGAGAAGAGAGAAGTGAATCTCGCTTTGTTTTAATGCCGAAGCAAACCCACATTTCGCACTTCAAAGGAGTGCGCGCGAATGAACGTGGAAGGCAGCAGGGTTGGCCACCTGCTAAACAACGCTCCTCGAACTATAAGAAAACAATAACTGATCATCTTTCGGCGGCGCGCGAGTCAACGAGTTATCAGAGCTCTGCGAGTTATGAGTCGCCCCCGTTCCCAGATCTCAGTCTGTGCGCGCGCATGCACTCTCCATGCCGTCGCAAAAAAAAAAAAGCAAGACAAAGACGATGAGGAGCCGTGCATGGCGGTTTCATTCTTTGCCGCTCCCTTCGTTTCTTTTGCTTGGTGCTTGGTTTCTTGTTTCGCTCTCGCGTAACACAAGTGAAGCCCGTCGTCTGCGCGTCCGCGAAAGGCGCCACCGCCACCCCCCCCTCCCTCTCTGCTCTTTGCTTTGACTGCTTGTTTTTAGTATTGCATTTTATTGCGTACAGTCTGTTAGGGCTCCACATGGGCTAGCAGTTTCCCGCTGCTCATTTTATTTCTGAGCAACTGACTTGCTGACTTGCTCAGTTTAGCTGAACGTACCCCCCCCCCCCCACAAAAAAAAAAATATATATATAAAATAAAGAATCGGGCTCATTCCAATCCCATTCCATTCCCGGCAAAAGCATCTAATGGACCTTTTGTAGAAATACGCGGTGCGCATGCGCGGAGTATTTGATGCGCCTGGGTTCGAGAGTATCTAGTTCCAAACAATCCGCCATCTTGCATTTCTCGCCTTTGGGCGCCTTGGAAGAAGAAGAAAATAAGACCATCGAGAGTCGAGACTCAAGTTTTGATGTTGCGAACAAGGTGAACACGAGTCATCGTACTGACGACGCCCGTTCTAGATTACGACGTGCACCGCAATCATGCCGGTGAACTGTGTAGCCTTCGGCTGTCGGAACTATTATCGCCCGGGTTGTGGAACTAGCTTTTTTCGCTTTCTGTGTGGTAAGCTTCATCCCGTTAAGCGGGCAGCCTGCTTGCCTCAACGAACTGTCCTTTTTGAGGTAGCTCCATACGCGGTCCTGGGTGAGGTTCGTACGGTCCGGGGGATGACGTACCCAGTGGTCCGCGTCAAACGCGAACGGGATGTTCTCATCCCGAGACATCGCGACTCAAAATGCTTCGAAAAGCAGCGAGTGTACCCAAAAAGAAAACGAACCGGTAGCACACAAGAAGCCTAACGTGCACGTTGTTTTCTCTACAAATACTCTCCGACCCAGTGCGCCTCAGGTTCGCCCATCGGCCCATAGGTGGCAGCACATATTCGCCAAAAGGTCCATTCCGTTCCCATTCCATTCACCTCAACGTTGCCGCCATTCCATTCCCATTCTATTCCGGGCTCGCTAAAATGCGGAATGATTACGGAATCATTCCAACTCCTGAGTGGCCACTCCGCAACACTGCTAGATAATGGATGCCCGCCCTGTTCAATGCATTGCTGATCATTGACCTTACAACTCCTGCTTTCACAGTTTTTGAATGACAACTTGTTAGAAGAACAGGTTTCGGGTTGTTTTTTCCATACTCCGAACACATGCCTTCCTCTACATGAATCCGTAAGTCTAAAAATTGCAATCCAACTTTCTCCGGTTGCTCCACAGCAAAACGCAATTCAGGAGCTGGCTTTCTTATCAAACCTTCCACAATTTCCGCTACTCCATTCCGAAACGCACGCACTACAATGTCCTCGACATACCACTTTACCACATAGCTCTCCAAGTGTATTCCTTTCAGACCATTAACCACGGCGGAGTCCAAAGCATTCAAATAGATCTCAGCCAGTATCGGTGCCACAGGCGAACCTATGCACACCCCATCTTTTTGAACATACATTTTGCCCCCATATTCCACAGTCATAGAACGCAGATAAAAATCCAAAATTGTTAGAAGACTGTTAACAGAGATGCCCCATCCTGATCGGAACTTCACTAAGTTGAGCTCTGTGCCTGCTGCACCCTCCTGATTAGTCCATTACGAATAATATAAATCCTTGATATTTATAGATAAAACCGAGTACTGCCTGCCATGGTGAACGTCCAAGATGACAATGAAGTCGTTCGTGTTTTTTAGTGCACAGTGAATTTTCGAGAGGAACGGAACTCTAACCTTGTTAAAGGAACTTGGACACCACTTTTTGCCACGTTCCATTCGCGTTAATGACCGTTCGAAACGAAAGCTCCGGCGTGTGGCCTTTAAGGAAGAACTTTAAGCTTAATGTTGAATGACTTGAACCCATCACTCTTTTGGCCATACCCTCAAAATCCTTTTTCTTCAGGACCCCAAAAATAATTTTCCTTAACTGCCCAACGTCTCATCCCGATTCACAGAAGAGGAAATCCAACGCTTTTTTGTTTTGTTCTCAAAAACTGACCGAGGTAAGACCGCGAACTTCCCACTCTTGTATGTTTGCACTAATTCCAACGACTTACTTTTCAATTTTTCTTTTACCGCTTTTATCTGCCCGAAGTTCCTTTGTTCTCTCGGGTAATCCCTGCCCATAACTCGTTCCAACCGTTCAACCGCCTGATCCACGAAGGCTGCTTTTTCTTCATGTCCGACCATTCTCGCCAACTGACTGAATTGACAAAAATACATTAAGCATAGATGGTTTCACATTTACACAAAATTTAGGCTCCCTCCCCAACCATTCTTCAGTTTTCCGGGACAATGATGCTTCATAAGGCCTGACACGATTTTCAGTTTTCCGGGACACTGATGCAGTGGCGTCACGAGGGTCAGCGGCACCCGGGGCGGCAGTCCGCCGCGACACCCCCCCCCCCCCGCTCTCGCGTGGCCCGCCGCGACTCCGCTTCCCGCCCCCGCCCCCGCTGGCGTCACCCGCCGCGACACCCCCTGAGCGCTGCACCCGGGGCGGTCCGCCCCCCCCCCCTTGTGACGCCACTGCACTGATGCTTCTTAAACGTTGGCAAGATTACAAATCGATACGCTTCGACAGTCATTTCTATGCGTCCAATCAATGAGTCCTCGACTGCCCAATTGTAAGTTCCATGCAACACATTACCAAGTCCGATGCCGTGGGCGTTCTTCCGCTTGATGCTGTCCAAAACATGTATTGTTTTGAACAACATCCAGATACAGAACGCCCACCGCATCGGACTTGGTAATGCGTTGCATGGAACTCAGAATTGGCAGGACGGTCGAGGACTCATTGATCGAGCGCATGTAAATGACTGTCGGAGCTAATCGATTGGTAAACTTGTCAACCCTTATGAAGCATCAGTGTCACGGAAAACTGAAGAATTGTTGTGGAGAGGGCCTATATTTTGTGTAACTCTAAAGCCATCTAGGCTTGATGTGTTTTCGTCAATTCAGTCGGTAGCAAGAATGGTCGGACATGAAGAAAAGGCAGCCTTCATGGATCAGGTGGTTGAATGGTTGGAACGAGTTATGGGCAGGGATTACCCGAAAGAAAAAGGAACTTCGGGCAGATAAAAGCCGTAAAAGAAGAATTGAAAAGTGAGTCGTTGGAATCAG
>JAZHYW010028055.1:0-19509 GCA_037355805.1 Ixodes ricinus | reverse complement strand
TTACGTATTGCTCGCGTGTTTTCTCCACGAGCCTTGCCGACCTTAGGCATTCGACAAGGTATACTGTACAAAGAGAACTTCGGAGACAGCAACCGTGTAAGCTAGCGGACATTAAGAAACATATAAACAAATCTAACCGTAGAGTCATATTGAATGGGTTAAAATAGCGCAAAAAAAGACGAAGTGACCAGTAAAGGAAACACCCAGACACAGCGCTGACTTACAACTGAAATATTTACTGCTGCGCCAATCAGCAAGTAAACTTGAAACGAGACAAACATAAAAGCAATCGGCCCG
Source organism: Ixodes ricinus (assembly GCA_037355805.1). Taxonomy (NCBI): domain Eukaryota; kingdom Metazoa; phylum Arthropoda; class Arachnida; order Ixodida; family Ixodidae; genus Ixodes; species Ixodes ricinus. The sequence goes on along the minus strand of JAZHYW010028055.1, from coordinate 19,212 downwards.
ATAACACGTTATCCTCCACTCAAGCCGACACGTGGCTACACGTATTTACCCGCTTTTCTTATAAAATTAATTTCATCACTAACCAGGGCAAGTGACGGAGCACTAATGCACATGACCGCGTCATGGCTGGCAATAAAAAAGCTTCGTCAATCTCCTGAGCATACTTAGTTTTATGTCGGGCTAATATTTGAATTTCATTAAACCTTGGAGAGCATGCACATCTGTCACAGTGGACCGCTAGGTTGCCAGACGGGGAGGAGCGTAAGGACAGAGAATGTTCCCTCGCCCGGTCGTTAACACATCTCCCCGTCTGCCCAATGAACACTTTTCCACAGGACAACGGAATAAGGTACACTACCCCACATGCGCAGTGTACATTGGGCAGACGGGGAGATGTGTTAACGACCGGGCGAGGGAACATTATCTGTCCTTACGCTCCTCCCCGTCTGGCAACCTAGCGGTCCACTGTGACAGATGTGCATGCTCTCCAAGGTTTAATGAAATTCAAATTTTAGCCCGACATAAAACTAAGTATGCTCGGGAGATTGACGAAGCTTTTTTAGATGCGGAGCATCTCTCGCTCGGGTCTATGTCCCGCGGCGTCGTAGTCCGCACTCACATTACGCATGCGCAACTCTCCTCCTTCCCTCTCTCCAACAGCTGCGCGTTACTCTCTCCGCTCTCGCTCTCTACCAGCTGCGTGCACTTCGCGTGCGTTCGCTCTTACTCACACCGCGCGCGCACGCGCAACTCTCCTCCTCTAGTCTCCTCTCCTTCAAGTGTGAATATAAGCAGCGGTAGCGCGCTGCGCGCGTTACCCCGGAGGAGTGAAAGGAGGATAGTTTTGGGCGCGCGGGTCGCAGCGCCACGCCAGGGCTTTCCAGTGGGGTGGGCTTTCCCCGCAACTCTGCGGCTGTCGTCTGCTAGCGTTTCTCGGCCGCTCGCGTCCGCCGCAGCCCAAATCCGGCCGGCCAAAATAAATCAGTCAAGAAGGGAATAAATTAATTACGATCCGCGATGCTCCGCATCACCCCATGGTTCCCTCGGGAAGATGGTGTAATCTTTTTATTGCCAGCCATGACGCGGGCATGTGCATTAGTGCGCCGTCACTTGCCCTGGTTAGTGATGAAATGAATTCTATAAGAAAGGCGGAGTAAATACGTGTAGCCACGTGTCGGCTTGAGTGGAGGATGACGTGTTATCGGGCAGGTTGCTTTTCTGTTTGTCTCGTTTCAAGTTTACTTGCTGACTGGCGCAGCAGTAAATATTTCAGTTGTAAGTCAGCGCTGTATCTAGTGTGTTTCTTTTACTGGTCCTTCGTCTTTTTTGCGCTGTTTTAATCCATTCAATATGACCATCAACCAACTCGCCCAACTTAACACTCTGTAACCGTAGAGTTAAGAAAAGCAAAAACGGCTTAAAACAACAATATTTTGTGTGTGTGCTTAAACAGCACCCTGATAAAGTATGGAAGATAGAAAATAAAGTTTTAAAGCGACAGAATACGATGGGTAACGTAACTGAATTGACGACACGAAACAAAAAACTTTTCAAAGATCCCTTCAGCAGAGTACTTCAACACGCACTTCGTTTATCTGGTGGAACCATCAAGTAACGTCAGTCGCCCCTCGCTCGAGTATCAGTGCAGTGGTACAGCTTTTCTCCAAACAATTGATGAAATAAAAATTTGCCGTAGACTTGTATGTCTAAAAAATATTAACGCTACAGACGTAGACGACGTTCAGATCAAACCCGTAAATACTTCATTGATGCTATTGCAGCCTGTCTGGCATAAATATTTAATTTGGTTCTAAAATTTGGCCTACTTCCAAATGCAAGAAAAAAAGGAAAAAGAAAAATATAATTTTAAAAAAAGGTGATGAAAATAACGTTAATAATCATAGACCAGTGTCCATACTGCTAGTGTTTTCTAAAGGACTCGAGAGTGTAATATTTTTTTCGGATGAACAGCTTTTTTTACAACGCAACATACTCACAGACTGTCAACATGACTTTCGTCAAGGGAAGTCTACTGAAACGGCATTATTAACACAGAAGGAACTGACGATCAACAATACTAACAGTAACGTGCTTATCTTGGGAATATTTATTGATTAAAGCAAGGCATTTGTTTAATTTAACCATGGTATCCTATTAGATACGTTGTTCGCATACGGTGTCCGCGATGTTGCCCATTTCTATATATTTTTATCTAAGCGCAAAGAAAACAGTGTGTCTCGATAGAAAATCATCTTCCAATTTTAAAGGCAATCACTACTGGAGTACCAAAAGGAATTGTTTTGGAACCGATTCTATTCAATATATACATTAATGACGTTGTTTATAAAAATATTGGTGTTTTTTATGTTTTATGCTGATGACATGAGATTGTTTTTTTTGGATATGATACAGATGAAATAAGCAATAAAGCTGAAAGGGAGCTTTTTAAATTATATAACTGGTCCACTAGTAATGGTATTAAAACAAAAGTAAATAAATCGAAACCAAATTTATTTGAGTCCACGCGAAAACAAGCACGCATTTCCCAAAAATGGATTAAAATTAACTGTTGGGCTAGTTGATTAAACATCTTAATTACAAAAGCGCGAAGGACAAGTACAGAACAAAGATAAGAACAGGACAAGCGCTTACTAACAACTGATTGTTTAATGCATGATAAGAGAAAGACGAAAATGAGAGGAAAAATACTAAATTAAGTTGCCAATTGTATTCGCATTTGTATTCTTTTGCGCTTTTGTAATTAACACGAAAATTGCTAGTTGGTGACGCACCTATTGAAATAGTTAGCAAACATCGGATTCTCGGCGTCACTTTTTCGGCTAATATGACTTGAACATATCATATTGAAGCTTTATCAATATCATTATCATCCGCCACAGGCACGTTATCACGTTGTCGGCACTTTCTTCCAGACAAAGCGAAATTAAAATGAATCATGCTTTGTTAACTTCCAACATAAATAACTGTTCACTTGTGTGGGCCACAATCACAAAAACAAATATTCATAGCATTTTTTGTTACAAAAAGGGTGCTTCGACGCAATGCTTATGTGCCTAGGTTACATTCAACCGGACCGTTGTTCACGCATTATAGTATAATAGGTGTAAAACATATTTATGAATATCGTTTCCTTTATTCTTTTTTCTTTGCGATTGAGAACTTCAAAGATAGTTTAAAACATATATCTCAATTAACGATACCGAAAAGTGATTCTCGCACTCGCAGCTGCGAGAGCTTGTTAATACCACGCTGGCGAACTCAATACTTTTAAGATCCGCTAACGTATAAAGTGCCGTTTTTACTAAATAAATATGATAAACAAAACATGAATATAAACAATTTTCTCGCAAGGAATTTAGAAGTATTTTTGTGTAAAACGATAGAATTGCAATTTCTTGTAATATATCACGCATATCTTTTTTGTCATATGAATCCACTTAGCTATAAAATGTGTAATTATCTATAGTGGTTATCTGCAATTATTTTTCTTTTCTTCTTATGTGCTTGAGTGTTTATGCATTTTATTGTCTGATTTTGTACTACGTTGACGCACTTTTTGTATTTTCACTTGGTTTTTATAGTTTCTTTTGTAAAAATGCCAAAGTTCTGTTTTGTTTCTAGTTTTACTTATTTTTTTCAATGAAACGTTCCTGCTGCTTGTATGAAACCTCAGACACTTTCAAGCTGTATTTGACAGCTTTCTTTCTGTGGACTCCCAACGATATGTTTTAGAAAATGAACTGATTGAATTGAATTGAACAGAACTCGCCGTGGGTGCTGGTAATCCCGAGCGATCTTCGAGAGATCTTCGAAGCATATCATGACGACCCGACGTCAGGATATCTTGGTTACAGCCGAACACTGGCCCGTAATCGTAAAACGTATTACTGGCCTAAGCTGCCCAAATACGTTCACTTCTACACACGGCCATGCCACGAGTGCCAGCGACGCAAGAAACCACCAACGAAGCCGGAAGGTCTCCTGCAGCTGATTCCTCCGCCAACTGCACCGTTCCAGCAGATCAGAATGGATCTACTTGCTCCTTTTCCGCAGTCGGCCTTATGAAACCGTTGTACAATCGTGGTCACTGATCATCGAACACGATACGCCGAGTCAAAGGCCCTTCCGTCGGCCACTGCTGTTGAAGTCGCAAAGTTCTTCGTGGAGTTAATCGTTATACAACATGGCGCTCCAGAAGTCTTCATTACAGGTGGCCATCGTTCATGGCTCAGCTAACGAAGGAGATACCTCGTCTAAGCCACACTGAACACCGTCACACCAAGGCATACAATCCGCAGACCAACCGACTAACAGATCGGCTCAACAAGACCATCGCCGACATGATTACTATGTACATCAGAGTTGAGCCCACGACATTGGATGAAGTCTTGCCGTACGTCACGTTTGCCTACAGCACTGCAGTTCAAGAGACCATTGGAGTGACGCCATTCCGGCTAGTGCATGGCAGAAAGGTGACAACGATGTTTGATGCAATGCTACCCCACGACTCAGCAGACGACGGAACCGACCACTCCCAGTTTATATCCCAACGAGCAGGGGAAGTACGCCAGCTCGCCCACCTCAGGATCCATGACGAACAACGTGTTGAGGCGCAATGGTACAACCTTCGTCGTCCCGACAAACACTTTCAGTCCAGAGACAGAGTGGGGGTGTGGAAACCCATTCGAAGCCGCGGTCTCAGCGAGACGCTGTTAAAACGGTATTTTATACCCTAAACAGTGCTTTGGCGACTCGGCGACGTGAACTACGAGGGGATGACCGACGAAACACGGACATCATTACGCCGCCGTCCACGACCGGAAGTTGTCCACGTCAGCCTTGTTGATTTAACCTGAGACTTGGGTAGAGAAGAAACATCAAAACGTAGAAGGAACAAAAATAGGAAGGACGACGTCTCAAACTTAGCTAACTCGTTTATTTAGTCCACCTTCTTATATAGTCTCAATATCAAGGTCATCTCCACCAACACAAAAGGATGAAGGTTGACACAATGCAAGAACGTTGAGAACTTTACAGGTATACGCGATAAAGCAACATTTATCCACCTTCAAACTGGAAAAACACGATCTCTTTCGCTTCTAATCTAAGCAGAGTTCCTTCTTTTGATTCATATGACACCCTGTCCACATATAAAAAAAACAATAAACGCAAACACCGAAACTGTATCTGGCCAACACACGTGAAATATAAACAAAGTGTCTTTTACAGTTCTTTTGGTGAATCACAAAGGTCTCAACTTCAAACAACCTAAATCACATATTTAAAAACATTTCATTTTTAGAAAACATTTTTAATTGCTTCCGAAATGTAGCGAAGCCTGACTTAATCAGTTGCATAGAAACTTTATCCGCACGGTCTCCCTTACTAACCTCTTTACATCGTTCCTAACTCTGTGTACGATTTCAGCCTCTGACCAGGGCGGCGTGCAGTTGCTGCATTCATGAATATGTATTGCGATTTCCAAGATTTGTGCATTATTTTGCACATTTCTTCTATATTTGTTTAATCTGCCAGTGATGCAGCGTGACGTCTGTTCCCCATACTTAAATCCACACTCCAATAGTATTTCATACACAACACCAGTCTCGCAACACAGCGATTTTTTCCCAATGAGCCTTTTTGCACTCACTCACACCTGCTTGAAATGGCGTCCATTTACTTTAACTAAAATCTGAACTAAATATTGTGTCCTCTCCAAACTGCCTCGCACGTGACTTTTGGTTGTGAGAAACGTCATCAAAATATGTAATTACAGGAACGCGGTTCCTTGATTTCTGTTCCGTTCCTCTCCTGCCCTTGATAAACAATTATAATTGCCGTTTTAAAAAACTGTCATCATATCCTGCACTAATCAACCTTTTCCACCGCCTTTCTACCGATTCCGTGATATGATGGACACATGATATTTCTAACGCATTCCTGACCAATGACTTTACAATCCCAGCCTTTACGGCCTTCGAATGACAACTCATTCTTGGCAAAACCGGCTTTCGAGTTTTCTTTGCATATTCCAACATAACCCTCGATTCACGTGAATACGTACATCGAGAAACTGCAGAACATCTTCCTCCGGTTTTTCCACTGTAAACTTAAATTCTGGAGCCGTTGGCCTTATCACACCTTCTATGATTTCTGTTAGACCATCCGTAAACGTACATACTATCATGAATAAAATAGCGCAAAACAAGAAGGAAGGACAGGAGGTAGACAGGAAGGAAGCTGACAACTGACGTTTAATATAGTCTATAAAGAAGGAGAAGAAAGAAGTTACTGATGTTATCACTTAAAAAGAAAGAAAAGTACACCCTCAAAGTTGTTATACGTAAACATTTTAAAATAAAATGTATAAAAAAGGTGAGTTGCTGATGATATCCTTGAGTGAAAAAAACAGTAAGAAATAAGAGAGAAGGATGTCATCTACATATCTTCTCACTATTGCCATACCCGGAGACAACCCTAGTAGACTATCGTGCGCTGCACGATATAAAGAAGTTTAAGTAAATTTCTGCTAAAATCGGGGCCACCGACGATCCTATACAAAAACCTTCTTTTTGTATATATTTCCTTCCTTCGTACTTGAGCACCGTCGACTTCAGCTAAAATTCCAGACTTTTTTAGAAACTTTCTACCGATACACCTGAGCCCGACTGGAACTTAGCAAGATTCAGCTCCAATGCTTCCTTTACTGTCTGCATTACCCGAGCTTTTTAAAGAATAGTACAGGTATTTAATGTCCATCGATAACACTGAACGACACCTCCCATGATGTGTCTCCAGAATGTCAATCAATTCATTTGAAATTCTAAGCGTTAGCAACATTTCCTAAGCATGCATAACTTAACCATCATTGTAAAAACTTTGAGACGACTTTCTGCCAAGCCCCACTCTCATTGATGACCGCACGAAGGCTAATGGTCTTTTAAAAAAACTTGATGCTCAATGTTGAATTTGTTGCGCTTGTGATACATATTTAGCTATATCCTTCAATTCATCGTCATTCAATACTACACAAATGTTTATTTTCAATTTCCAATGTTCCCTACCCATTCCGAAAAGTCAGGTATTAGTGAGGCTTCACTACACTTCGGAAGCAATTCAAAATGCTTTCTAAGAATGTATTTTGTTTTTAAAGTGCGACTTAGGTAGCTTGAGGTGCAAAACTGCTTGTGATTGTCCAAAAGAAATGTAAAACACACTTTTCTCCCTCTCTCCTTTTGACATGTGTTGGCCCAAATACCGTTTTGGTGTGTATGTGTGTATGTCTGTTTTAGTATGTGGAGAGGAGCGTTTTATGATTCAGAAGTATGAACTGTGTTTAGAAAGGAAGCAGAAGAGGTCATATTGTCTTCCAGTTTGGAGGTGGATAAATGTTGCCTTATCCTGTCAACCTGTAAGGTTTGCAACGTTCTTGCATTGTGTGATGGAGGCTGTGGCTCTCCACCAACACAAAAGGACTTCGTCCTTTTGTGTGTTTGGAAGTATATTTTAAGATGGAGATTATATAAAAAGGTGGACTAAATATGCGAGTTAGCTGAGTTTGAGACATCGTCCTCTCTATTTTCTGTCCCTTCTACGTTTTGATGTTTCTTCTCTACCCCAGTCTCAGGTTAAATCAGCCTGGTGAATATTCACCAGCTCATCTGCACCGTTACGATGTTTTCTATGATGGTCCATGTCGTCCGCCTTAAGCGGTACTATGCCCGATAGTACTGTGGACCGTGTTTCCGTACTACGCCCGACATGACTGTGGTTTACAGGCCTCCGTAGTTTGCCATTATTTTTGTTTGTTTTTGCTGTTTTGTTTTCTGGCACATTGCATCGAGACGATGCGCTTTTAAAGGGGGAGTAATACCACGCGCGTCGCTGAGCAAGCGCGTACGTTGCCGAATATTTACTGCGCTTCGCTGTCGCGCTGAGGTACCAGGTTTGATTCCAGGGAACTTACTGTTCTTTTATTTATTCTTTCAACTTGGCGTTCTCGTAAGGTCGAGAACAATGCCACCTGATTGAGTTACGAATGTTCTAAGCGCAAAAAGGTCTTCGCCGAAGTTTCTGGAAACCCACGTAGGAACAAATGTTAATCCGCGTGGCGAGCCGGAGTCAGTCTCGCCCCAGTGCTCGGTCCTGCTGTTTCGCCGACATCGACGCGTGCGACGCTAACCTTCTCTTATTTTGTTTTCGGCACAAGTTCGCCGCCATTAAACGTTCAGTTTCTGCAGTTATTCGTCGCCTCATCATTTGTCACTCGTGACAATAAGTACTCCGTTCATTACTAAGCTGTCATGGTGATGGAAGCTACATTTTAAATGGACCTGTCGTCCGTCCGCCTTTCGTCACATTACCACAGTTCCGGCCATGCCCACATGCAAATAAAGCGGCAAGCAAAAAAACTGGCGGATTATTAGTACATCGAGCATGCAGCTTCCACCTTCGTGTCATCTTATGGGTTAGCGTTTTGTAACAAGCTCAAGGCCAAACTTATCATGCATTTCGTTATAAAATTTGTGAAGCAATACTTACGATATAAAGGCAGTCATATGTTCTTTGGAACATCTTGAAAACTTCCCATTACCTGGTTCGGAGCTATGCATAATAAAGTGATCATCTTTGCTATGTTTGCTGCAGTCGTTTCTTGGCGGAAGACAATTATTCCACATATATGTTTCTCCATCGTGAGGCGCCCCAAGTCTGTAACATTTTTAAGTAAAAATAAATATTTTCAGATTTCGCTGCGGTACACTTTACCACACCTTACCCCAGTCCAACGTTACTAGAACCACTCAGTTGGGAAACTGCCATAGAGACTGCTGTGAAAAAGTGGCACCGATCCGTCCACGAGAACCGAGCTAATGGCGATCACAACGCCGCCATTTCTCCCGCAGCGGCCAGTCGAGGAACTGCACGTGACTTCCATTATCATTCTAATCGGCCATTTTGGGGCCAGAACAGATACTGTGGAAAGGGCTTCGAGGTACCGCCCCCGACTCCCAGGCGGACGCGCCGCGGATTACTACTCGGTTAATATGCGCCTAGCTTGGGACGCGCTACCTGAAATCACCGCTGAGGCACGGTTGTATAAAAACAATATTAATTGTACTGCAAAACTTGCAAACTAAAGATTTTAGAAAACAACACGCGCCCCCTGTTTTGTACTAATCTCCAATAAACGTTACTACAAAAAGAGTTTTTTTCGTTGGTTTTTACGCAAAAACATGCTTTCCAAAAGCTCAAGGCGACTACAGTTAAGACAAATGATACAGAGTGGCGCTGTTGTCGCATTTAGCTCGGTCTCGGTGGACGCCAGCGGCCCAGGTTTCAACGGTGAGTTTCCCAACTGAGAGTTCTAGTAACGTTGCCCCAGTCCTCCTCTCTCTTTCTCTATGTTAACCGCTTTTTCCTTTCCTTTCATTTCATCGGTCAATGCTAGTAACTCGTGGCCCATTAATTATACGGTTGTTTTCTTTCAAACGTTTACCCCATTATTTTTAAGGGAAAATTTCTGAAATATAAAAGCTTTTTTTTTGCGCATACAAAGGGAAAATACAGTAATTAGGTGTCATCAGTTGTGACGTCGAAATACAGACAACAAATTTTCATAACTGAGTAGAAAGTGTTTGGTGTGTCGAATCAATTATCTAGGTATCACCCGCACACATATTTACAGTCCCCAAGATCTTTGAATTGTTTTAGTTTATTTGCATTTATAACACATTTCTTGCGATGGCAGGGCAATGTAACACACAAAAATCTTCCCGTACGCCAAACAGGTTTAGCATGGCAAACAACATAGAGAACACTGGAGTGGAAAGAAAGATGCCAGGCATGTTTAGGATACATTCATATTTATGTTAAAAATACATTATGTATTTTTTAAGGACTCCGAATCTTGTACTGGTAAAGGTGAGCGAGTTGAAAATGAATACTTGAAATCGAAAGAATAAAACATGGAGGACAGGCACAAAGTGGTTATCCTGCGCTAATCCTCCGTGTTTTATTTTTTCGATTTGAAGTAGTCCTAATCTTGGTTTTTGGCAAAATGATACAAAATGCATGTGCTGGTTTAGAAGATGGGAGATTTGATGCTTTATGCTTTGTTCAACACCATGTTGTACGTATTCTGTTCTAGAGGATCGAATACCTCTCAATCTATGCGCAGTACGACCTTTTATTAATTGTCTACTACAGAAGAGTTATGAAAAGGAAAAATCAGCTTTGGTATGGTTGAAATGTATTAGCTGGGGCATAGTTAATAAACGATGTTTTTTCTTTTTTTTAAATAAGCCGCTGCATGAGATTTATAACTCAAAAGCTCCATTTTGATGTTGTGTGGCGCGGAATATATCGGCCAAACAGGCCAATGTCTAAACGATCGCCTCCGCGAACACAACATCGAATGCGCGTCACAGCCAGAGGGGTCATTTTATCCCATTATATATAGTTCACGGCAGGGATTGCCAGGCATGCACTCTCCTGTTTGACGAGACTAAAGTTGTCGGGGACACCGGGAGCGCTGCGGGAGAGAGATAATAGAGGCTTATGGGACGACGACGACCAACAGAAATATAGCATTCTCTCCCTCACGTTGACTATGCCAGAACTCGCGTTTCCGAGGCCGGCGTTTCTCCGAACCCCACTTGCACCACCTTGAACAACAAGTTCGCCGTTCCATCGGCCTTCGGTCGTCAAGTGTTTTCCGTATGCGAAAATGCTCCCTTCCCTTCTTTCCCGTTCGCTTCCCTCTCGCACCCTTCTCCCCCTTTCTTCTTCCTCTCGCTCTCTCTGCCCTTCCCCACCGACGGTTGTTTTGTGCAGAGTTTGCTAGCGTTAAATATATTTTGTTGTAAAGTGAAAGATTGTACATGTCTGTGTTCGTCCTCCTGCTCGATCTGTGCTTTCTTACTCTTACATCTGTTCCAACACGCTCATCAAAATCTTCAAACATATGTTTTCAGAGTTCAACAGACAACATACTACAAGCTAGATAGCCAAGTTACCTAATTATTTTTTAACATTTGTGTTTTGACTGACAAACAAAGAATTCATATTTTCCAACTGCTTAAAACAGTGGCAATTGCTCTGTTCAGAATCACATGCAACGCATTACACTGAACCGAAAAAGAGACTATGATATGGAGTATAACAGCATGTTTAAAATCGGTATGAATGAATAAATACCCGCTTTGTTTAATGTCAGTAAGTTTATCTCATATATAAAAGTACCAATGGGGAATGTTGAATATACAAATGCGTTCGTAGATCAATATCAAGGATACAATCCCAGACACAGATTCCGGAACGTATTTGGAGATATGAATCAGAGAAACAGAACTCCGGATACCATCGGACATTTGTATCTCCAATCGTATCCGCACCAAAATTAAATACGGAGTTGCAACATTCGCAGCTAAAAAAAATGAAGTTTTAGTTAGTTTTCTAGCAGACGAGAAGCTCATTAGGTGGACTTACGCATGTCCCAGTTCGTGTGGCAAGAGGCTCACCATTCCAAACGACATGGGCACGTCCTCCACCATTACAATGCTGCTATTGGCATTGCAAACGCCACCGAAACGGGCACTGGCCTGAAAAAAAAAAAAAGAATATACATATATATCTATATATATATACATACAGGATGTTTTTTTAATTTTTTTTATTCATATTACCCCTAAAGGCCCTCGTGAGAGGGTATTACATAGGGGGTACATAAATCGTTCCAATAGGAACTAGTGCACAGTGAACAACATATGAGAATACTAGAAGACAATCAATACACTTAATAATAAAAAGAAAATAAAGGATACACTCAAAAACGAATAAAAAACATACACTCACTCATCACACTGCAATAAAGCTGAGTCAAGGTAAAAACAAAATAGTACACATTTGCTCTGCACGTTCCGGAAAAGAGGAAACAACAATGTAAAACAGCAAAAGTTAGATGGCATCAGTATTTTGAATTTGTTCTTGAAACTTCGTGGTGTCTTTTTCTGAGGCAATGTGCGATGGTAGATTATTCCAATCGATTGTGGTACGTGGAATGAATGACCGGGAAAAAGCAGATGACTTACAGGTTACGCGTTTAACTTTGTAGGGGTGATCGCGGCGTGGAAAAATAACGGCAGGTGGCTCGAAGAAATCACCGTGAAGTGACGCGTGGTGGTAAAGTTTATGGAAAAGTGATAGGCGTGAAAGTTTGCGACGATGGAGTAGTTCGGGTAGCTCTGCTCGGCGTTTTAGTGCTGTGACGCTGGAATGACGTGAATAATCTGAAAATATGAAGCGAGCGGCACGATTTTGCAGTGATTCAATGTCGTTTATGATGTAAGCATGTTCGGGATCCCAAATGGCTGATGCATATTCTAATTTCGGACGTATTAGTGTGGAAAAGGCAAGTTTGCGTATGTTAGGAGGAGCCTGTTTAAGGTTACGCTTGAGAAATCCGAAAGAGCGGTTAGCAGCCGCCAGGGTGAGCTTTATATGGTAGTGCCATGACAGATCAGGTTGCAAATGAATTCCAAGATATTTATAAGTGGAGACGAGGTCAACAGTATTATTATTTAACACATAGGAGGTAGGAATCCGGGGTACGTGTTTAGTAAAAGACATAGACTTTGTTTTAGAGCAATTTAGGGTCATTAGCCAGGAAGAGCACCATGCATTAATAGCATTTAGATCAGTTTGCAAAGCTTTCTGGTCATTGACAGAGGAAATTATTCGGTAAATTACACAATCGTCAGCAAAAATTCTAATTCGGGATGAGACACAGGATGGCAAGTCATTAATGTAGACTAGAAACAGTAGTGGACCTAGTACGCTACCCTGTGGGACTCCCGAGGTTACTGGTTTGAAGGAAGAGTTACAATTGTTAGCGGACGTGAACTGTTTTCTAGACGAAAGGAAATCTTTTACCCATGCCAAAATGTTAGGGTGAATGTTAAGCCTAGACAGTTTGGTTAGAAGCCGGTGATGAGGGACACGGTCAAAAGCTTTAGAAAAGTCGAGGAAAACAGCATCAACCTGGGATCCACCGTCAAGAGCTGAATGTATGTCATGAATGAAGCCGGCGAGCTGCGTGTCACATGAGTATCCTCGGCGAAAACCATGCTGATATTTATGTATGATGTTATGATCTTCCAGGTAGTTAATTACTTGTGTGTGTATTATATGTTCAAGAAGTTTACAAATGGTACTGGTTAACGAGATGGGACGATAGTTTAATGGCGATGAGCGTTCACCAGACTTGAAGATGGGAATTACTTTTGCGATTCGCCAGTCATGTGGGATGCAACCTAACGATAACATTTGTGAAACTTAACAGAATTTTATTTTCAAAAACCATGAAAGCTAGATTAATGCGCTCTGCGCAGGTGAGTTATGCGGCCAGGGGGACATAATATAGGAGGCAAATCGTAATGATCAGTCGGCTAATTAGTTAAAATTCGTTAATGAACTTTTTAATTATTGAAAATAGACATATAGTTCCAACTAGAAACTTGCTCAGCGTCATCGAAAACCACTAAATCAGTAATTTTCAGACAGACTTTCAGCGCGTGAGAAGCGTAGTATTGCACTAAAGTTAGCACTCGTGTGAGCATGTACAAAGCTAGCGGTTGCGATAAGGCGACCGCGCAATTTTCTCCTCTCTTATCTAGTCCCAGCCTTGGCCTCGCTCCACGAGCGTGGCAACTTTAGTCTCACTACTAGGGATGCCGCGAACTTTTTCGAACCGAAGTTTCGATGATCGAATCGAGCGGTTCGAAAGGTTCGAAAGATTTCGAATTTTCGAACTTTCTATATCGTAAAATTCGACGGAAGTCGAATTTTCGAACTTGTAAAACTAAGAAGTTCGACGCTTTTCGAACCGTCGAACTTATTACGCTAGAAAATTCGATCCTTTTCGAACTTTCGAACTTATTATGCTGCAAAATTCGATGCTTGTCGAACTTTCGAACTTGATAGACCAAAAAATTCGATGATTTTCGAACTTTCGAATTTCTTGCACTAAAAAGTTCGAAGCTTTTCGAACTTTCGAACTTCCTACGCCAAGGAATTCGATAATTTTCGAACTTTCGAACTTATTTATCAAGAGAATTCGAAAAGTTTCGAACTTTCGAATCCTGAAAAATCAAAAGTTCGACGAACTTCGAACTTTTAGGGTAAAAGTTCGACGTTCGTCGAACTTCGAAAGACCGGCGGACGGTTTCATTTGAATTCAAGTAGTGAGGTACAATCGTAATTTTTTTTTCTCGAATTTTTACATGCGGTGCTGCGTTCCTTACGAAAGACAATGCCGCTTATTACAATGTTCTGGCAAGCTCAGTTTTAAAGAAATAAATTCCCGAAGGGGCGAGGAAGGACGACGGGTTTTTGACGATTGTCGTTTGTGCCATATTTGAAGCGCGCTAAAGCCGAAGCTATTTACGGTAGAGATGTTAAACTTTTTAAGAATGATCTATGTATAGCCTAGGTAAGTGTCGTCTTAAGATGTGATTATTGTTATTCAATATGAGTTTCGAAGAAATGTCCAAACATGTATCTACGGGCAATTATGTCCTAAACGTGGTATTTTCTTTTTTCGTCTAAGTTGTTTGAGGTATCGCATTTAAATTAACACCACAGACAGTACATATAATTGCCATCTGCAGAATACAAAATAATGTGGAATGAGGAATAAATTAACTCATGGGGGAAGATTTCTAATATTAATCAAGTTCAACACGTCATTAAATTTTTTTTTTTTTTGCTTTACGTTTTTGGGAAGTGTTTCTTCTAGCCTGTACACATTTTGGTAGGAGAAACTTGTTTCGAAGTTCTGAGCTTCTGAATATGCAAGAATACAACACTTCCGGCGGGATCTTTATAGTTTCTTTTTTTTTTCTCCAGCTTTTTATCCCCGCATTCATTGTTATGTTTATTTTTCTTTTACCAATGGCACAGTTATTTAGGTCGAAAAGACATAGCTTTGAACTTCCGAACCTCTAAGCATGTGACAAGTAGTGCCTTCTGACAACGAGTTTCCGAAAATGACGATTCTACGCGATCTTTTATGCAGTGAAGAGCGACAGTAGCTATACATATACATAAATAATTTCAGATTAAAATAAGCTCGACCACGCCCTCTTTCCCCGTATTGTTTTCTTTAACAGTCCGAAATATCTGGAAGGGGGAAGGGGGCTAGAGCACCTCCCCCTCCCCCCGTTTTTCCTCTTCCGACGCCACTTGTATTGTAGAACGCTCCTCGACCTCGAGTTGTGTCGGCTTCTGTGCTTTTTGCGGGGCGTTTCCTCCGTCCCGGAAAATAAACCTCCAGGACAATTACAAACTTAACTTACAATATGCCAGCGTCACTCGGGCGGCGTTCGATCGGATTACTACCAGCGTGCAAGGGGTGGGGAGGTAGTTTGCCAGGTCGCTTCAAGGTTTTTTTGAGCCTCAACCTCCTGCCCGCCCCTGGCCGTTTCGAACTGGATGAGTATCGTAAAACAGTGCGTTCGTGTGATCACTACTGCGCTATGCACGTTAAAGACCCCCTCCCCCGGGCTGGCGGTCAAAATTACTGATCTATGGTCACACGTCACTCTGCACTGGCAAATATTCCAGCACATAAAAAAAATTCAAAATCTTCGAAGTTTTTTTTTTCAAAATTAGCTTTAAAAGAGAATCGAAACCTTCGAACTTTTCGAACTTTATGTAGAAAGAAATTCGAAATCTTCGAAGTTTTCGAACTTTATGTCTATAAAAATTCGAAGCGTTCGAATTTTTCGAATTTTATATCCAAAGAATTTCGATATCTTCGAATTTTTCGAACTTCAGATCCCAAGAAATTTAAATTTTTCGAATATCTCGAATTTTTAAGTTAGGAAAGTTCGAAATCTTCGAATTTATCGAACCTCAAGTAAAAGAATATTCGAAATATTCGAACCCGAAATTTTAGAAACCATGAAAGCTTCGAACTTTTCGAATTCGAAACTCCACTGTGATCGAAAGTTGCGAATTTTTCGATTTCGAACCTCGGTCGGTACGAAAATATCGAAATTTTTCGAATGCGAACCTCAGTTCGCTTCGAAAATATCGAAACCTTTCGAAATCGAACCTAGGGTGGTTCGCGACATCCCTATTCATACTACGCTTCTCACGCGTTCAAAGTCTTTCTGAAAATTACTGATTTAGTGGTTTTCGATGACGCTGAGGAAGTTTCTAATATGAACTGTATGTCTATTTTCAATAATTAAAAAGTTAATTCACGAATTTTATCTAATTAGCCGAATGATCGTTACGATTTGTCCCTTATACGATGTCCCCCTGGCCGTATAACTCACCTGCGCAGACCGCATTAACCTAACTTTCATAGTTGTTTTTAAAAATTCTGTAAAGCTTAAAACAAAACACCCGGTATATATATATATATATATATATATATATATATATATATATATATATATATATATATATATTGTAGCGATGTTGCTGAGGCGCGTGCCAGAACCTCACCGAGGACGACGACGATGCGCGTGCAGACGGCACGTGACACACTTCTAATCTGGTGTAATTCGGTAATGGACGTCCTCTTGTAAATTAAAACGTAACATTTGGTGTCAGAAGTGGGATTTCTGGTACGGCACCTCATGCAACCCGGAACGCACCCTGTCAGGATGAAGGTCCTCTGCGACGTGGTCGGCACAGGCGTCTCATGGAGCCGTACATCGCGGCTGGATTACCTGAAGCCGCAAATCGCCGTGCCGTACCTTCCACGGACAAGTCACCACTTCGCCATTATTTCCAGGACTATTTTGTGGCCGTGAAATGAAGATCCGGCGTTGGCCGATGGCCACTTTTGCATCTCAGACCTTCAAATCATCGAAGCGCGTAAGTGCGCGCTGGACTTGAATTCTTTCACGGTCGTTGTGGTCATTTAACGGATTTCATAAGCGGCAATCTTCTCCAAAAGTTCCAGCTCCTCCTGAGTTTCGGCCTTGCTGGTGCATTTCATTTTCGGTGTTGGTGGTCAAAATGCGCAAATGTGCAGTGATATTTGTACCGATATGATCTGTGACGGCACCAGAGCTCTACTCAGACAAGTCAACAGAGGTGACAGAACGGAAGCTACCTGCGGCCAGGTGACAAGATTCTGCGCACCATCTTCAAAAAGCGCGAATGTGCTGGATTTTGGTGTAGCGGAAAAACTGTGACTTTGGCATGAAATTCGTGAGCGTGCACAAGAGCATCGGCAACGACACCTGCGAAAAGAACTGTCTAGCTTTAATGGAACGTGGAGATTAGCAGAATGAATCACCCAATGTAGAAACATCCCCAAAAAAACTCAGAGGGGAAATAGTGTAACGATGTTGCTGAGGCGCGTGCCAGAACCTCACCGAGGACGACGACGATGCGCGTGCAGACGGCACGTGACACACTTCTAATCTGGTGTAATTCGGTAATGGACGTCCTCTTGTAAGATGAAACGTGACAACATATATATATATATATATATATATATATATATATTAGGCTTCTGTTCAGAATAGAACCACTGAAAATACTAGCATTCTACTTTTAGAAGCTTTGTTGCGTAGAGTCGCGATCGAATCGAAAGTCACGGCGTGGTCGCCGACAGCTCTTTATTGATAATAGATTTTTAGCAAACCTTTGTGCATCTCCGATATGCAAAGATACGATCATGTCAGCAGTGCGCAAAAACGCGTCCTAGCTCTGATGATCTGCTCACTAAAACAGGCCGAAGAGGTTGTATGGCAGAAATTATACGTATTTGCACACTTGAAGAGCAACCGGCTTATATTTTGCCGAGGGAGACCGTAAAAACAAAACAAAAATTAACAAAAATTAACTCAAATGCAAAAAGGTCCTAAGTTTACGATTGTAAAATACTTTTTATAGACCCCCTGAAAAGGCCGCTATGCTTGTTTGGATTGGTAGTCGAGAAAATATTAAAACAAAAAAAAATAGGGGAAAAAAGTCGAAGTGCGGGCGAGGTGGTGCGCATGAATCACGATAACGCCGCGCGCGCAGCTTGCCAAGTAGGCAGCGCGCGCGTGGCCTAACGGTTATAGCGCCTGCCTCCTACGCGAAAAGCCAGGGTTCGATTCCTGGCCGCGGGGATGCCTTTTTGTAGACATCTAATGCAATGTTCTGGTAAATTCGAGAACCGTGTTGCTTGTTCGAGGTCAGAAAAGTTCTACACTCCGAACCTTCTGGGCCGATTATTCCAGAAGCCCACGCATGAACATAAGGGGCTCCGCGTGGCGAAGCCGCAGTCAGTTTCGCCCAAGCGTTCGACTCTGTTTTTCGCCGACTTCGACGCCCGCGACGCTCTACTGTTATCTTTTGTTTCCTTCTTTATTTTTGGGCACAAGTTCGCCCGATTATACGTTTAGTTTACTCAGTTATTCACCGCCTCATCACTTGTCATTCGTGACATTTTTGGTGGAGGTGCGGGGTAGCGCATGCCCCTGCCGCGTACCCCTCCGAGAACCCGCAGTGCAAGTCCGACGCCAAGCACACGGAGAACCAACGAGGGCACTACCGAGATCCGGTTCAGTTGTCGCACCCAAGGCCTACACCCCGAATTCGAACTTCTGCCGCCCAGGACCAGGCAGCCAACGAGGTCGACAATGGACGACCAGCAGTCGCAGACCCCGGCTGCTTCTACCATCATTTACCTTCCCGTCGCACCCCGGACTCCGACGCCTTTCCACGGGGAGATCCACGAAGACGTTGAAGATTGGCTTCAACATTACGAACGAGTGGCCCGCCATAACCGATGGACATCGGAGCAGTGCCTTCAGAACGTGTACTTCGCTCTGGAAGGCACGGCACGCACCTGGTTTGAGAACCACGAAGCGTCAATTTCGTCGTGGGAAGAATTCGAGACCGAGCTGCGATGCACCTTTGCCAACCAGCACCGACGACAGCGTGCCGAAGAACTCCTGCGAGCGAGAGCCCAAGGGCCGACCGAGAGCGTCACAAGCTTTGTCGAAGACGTTCTCCACCTGATGAATCGCGCCGACCCAACCGCTCCCGAAGACAAAAAGCTGCGTGTCTTGTTGCGCGGCTTGAGAGAAAACATCTTCGGTGGCCTTGTGCGGAGCCCGCCTACCACCGTCGAAGGTTTCATCACTGAGGCCACTGTTGTAATTAATAAACTCCGTTTGA